>CAUYRH010146974.1:0-14346 GCA_963574655.1 Perodicticus potto | reverse complement strand
GATAAAAATATTGTTCATTTCAATTCAGATAACATTCTTTGAAAGCTAAGTGTATACCAGGCACTCTGCAAAGTGCCAGTGACACAGCAGAGAGTAATAATAATAGCTAATTCCTTTTTTTTTTTTTTTTTTTTTTTTTTTTTAGATAAAGAGTATCACTTTGGCGTCAAAAAGCTCACAGCAACCTCCAACTCCTGGGCTTAGGCGATTCTCTTGCCTCAGCCTCCCGAGTAGCTGGGACTACAGGCACCGGCCACTTTTCCGTTTTGCAGTTTCAGCCAAGGCCAAGCTTGAACCCACCACTTCAGTATATGGGGCCGGCGCCCTACTCAATGAGCCACAGGCGCTGCCCATAACAGCTAATTTCTATTGCGCACTTTATGTGACCCGGATACAATGCCAATCAAAATTTTTTATTTTTTCTTTTTTTTTTTTTTTTTTTTGAGACAGAGTTTCACTATGTTGCCCTCAGTAAGTAGAGTACCATGGTGTCATAGCTCACAGCAATCTCAAACTCTTGGGCTCAAGTGATGCTCTTCCCTCAGCCTCCCAGGTAGCTAGGACTATAGGTACCTGCCACAACACCCAGCTATATTTTTGTTGTAGTTATCATTGTTTAGCAGGCCCAGGCCAGGTTCGAACCTGCCAGTCCTGGTGTATGTGGTCAGTGCCTTAACCACTGAGCTATGGGCACCAAGCAGTGCCAACCTTTTTTTTTTTTTTAGAGACAGAGTCTCATTTTATCACCCTCTGTAGAGCTGTGGAGTCACAGCTCACAGCAACCTCCAACTCCTGGGCTTAGGTGATTTCTCTTGCCTCAGCCTCCCAAGTAGCTGAGATTACAGGTGCCCGCCACAACGCCTGGCTATTTTTTGTTGCAGTTTGGCCTGGTTCAGGTTTGAACCCGCAACCCTCAGTATATGGTGCTGGTGCCCTACCCACTGCGCTACAGGTGCTGTCCTGCCAAGCTTTTTTTGAATGAGCTATTTCATTTAGCCTCACTATAGTCCTATGATATAGGTGCTCTCATCATCTGACCTGCCCAGGGCTATTCTGCTCTTAAGTTGTAGAGCAAAAATTTAAACCCAGGTAGCTGACTGCAAAGCCTCTGTCTTAAAAAGACAACTAGGGCCAGGCGAGGTGGCTTATGCCTGTAAAATCCTAGCACTCTGAGAAGCCAAAGTAGGTGGATTGCTTGAGGTTAGGAGTTTGAGACTAGTGTGAGCAAGAGCAAGACACTGTCTCTACTAAAGAAAAAAAAAAAAATAGAGAAAAACTAGCCATGCGTTGTAGCAGGGTCCAAGAGTCCCAGATGCTCAGGAGGCTAAGAAAGGATTGCTTAAGCCCCATAATTAAAGGTTGTTGTGAGCTATGTGACACCACAGCACTCTGCCCAGTGTGACAGAGTGAGGTTCTGTCCTAAATAAATAAATAAAGTAAAAATAAATAAAAATTAAAAACTAGGTTTCTGCTTTATGATGCTTATGTTTTTATGGCATAAAGACCCACAAATACAGAAATAGGATAATTTCACATAGTGAAAAGTGCTATGAAGGCTCGGTACCCATAGCTCAGTGGTTAGGGTGCCAGCCACATATACCAGGGATGGCAGGTTCAAACCTCGCCTGAGTCTGCTAAACAACAATGACAACTACAACAAAAAAATAGCTGGGTGTTGTGGCAGGTGCCTGTAATCCCAGCTGCTTGGGAGGCTGAGGTAAGAGAATTGCTTAAGCCCAAGAGTTTCAACTTGCTGTGAGCTTTGACGCCACAGCACTCTACCAAGAGTGACATAGTGAGACTCCTCAAAAAAAAAAAAAAAAAAAGTGCTATGAAGATAAAACAGATAATGTCTTAGAGAAAGGAATGGAATATAGTATGTGTGTGTGCTATTTCAGATAGATTAGATGTGACTTTTCTGTGGAGGTAATGGACCTGAATAATGAAAGGAGCCCACCCGTGCTAAAATCTGTGCCTAGTGCCTGTCAGGAAAAGCAAAGACAATGAGGTGAGAATGATCTGGGAGTATGAAGAATGGAAGGAAGGCCACTGTGAGCTAGCATTCCTTAAAATGCATCAGAGAGACAGACAGGGATTAGACAAGGGATTATGTACAGAACTGCAACACACTAGCCAGTAGTCCTCTAGGATTGCAAATGAAGCCATTAATAGTTACAGGGATTTTTGTTCCTGTTAATCCTCAGGGGAACATGACTCGGCGCCTGTAGCTCAAGCGGCTAAGGCACCAGCCACATACACCAGAGCTGGCAGGTTCAAATCTAGCCTGGGCCTGCCAAACAATGACAACTACAACCAAAAAATACCTGGACGTTGGCTCAGCCCCTTGGGCTCAAGTGGCTAAGGTGCCAGCCACATACACCTGAGCTGGCAGGCTCAAATCCAGCCTGGGCCTGCCGAACAACAATGATGGCTGCAACCAAAAAATAACTGGGCGTTGTGGCGGGCGCCTCTAGTCCCAGCTACTTGGGCGGCTAAGGCAAGAGAATCACTTAAGCCTGGAATTGGAGGTTGCTGTGAGATATGATGCCATGGCACTCTACCCAGGGTGACAGCTTGAGGCTCTGTCTCAAAAAAAAAAAATCCTCGGCTTGGCGCCTGTGGCTCAACAGGCTAAGGCGCCAGCCACGTACACCTGAGCTGGCGGGTTCGAATCCAGCCCGGGCCCACCAAACAACAATGACGGCTGCAACCAAAAAATGGCCAGGTGTTGTGGCAGGCGCCTGTAGTCCCAGCTACTTGGGAGGCGGAGGCAAGAGACTCGCTTGAGCCCAGGAGTTGGAGGTTGCTATGAGCTGTGATGCCACAGCACTCTCTCCAGGGTGACAGCTTGAGGCTCTGTCTCAAAAAAAAATCCTCAGGGGAACATGGTTTTGGCCAATTTACAACAAAATTAGCTTTGAACATGTCTCCTAGAGAAAAATATTATTCTTGGATATGTGGTCTGAATTGCTTCTTCTCCGTTTGCTAACAGGTTCCTGGAAGGTGACGTGAAAGATCATTGTGCAGCAGCAGTCTTGACTTCTGGAACAATTGCCGTTTGGGACTTACTTCTTGGTCATTGCACTGCCCTCCTTCCACCTATTGCTGACCAAAATTGGTCTTTTGTGAAATGGTCAGTTACAGATTCTCATTTGCTGGCTGGACAAAAAGATGGGAATATATTTATATACCACTACTCATAAATAAGGGCAAGATGGAAACACAATTCTCTGGATATATTTGTCTTATTGTTTGGAGTTTTAAACATAAAGGAAAATATCTGAATTATCTTTATAATAATTACTGTATACATCCAAATGGACTTATTTTTTTATTCTGATGGTGGTGGCACTACTGATCTTGAATGTTCATTTATACTTAGTTGGCGAAAAGGATTTTAAGTTGATTTCTGTGAGTCCCACATTTGCACATTTGCTTTTTAAGGTGTACATAAAGCTTCACATGTCAATAAATATTTATTTTGATACATTCTGCTTGGCATATTCTTTTTTTACCATTAAGATCACTTGCAGTGGCTCGGCACCTGTGGCTCAATGGGCTAAGGCGCCAGCCACGTACACTTGAGCTAGCGGGTTCGAATCCAGCACAATGATGGCTGCAACCAAAAAATGGCCGGGCACTGTGGCGGGCGCCTGTAGTCCCAGCTACTTGGGAGACTGAAGCAAGAGACTCGCTTGAGCCCAGGAATTGGAGGTTGCTGTGAGCTGTGATGCCACAGCACTCTATCCAGGGTGACAGCTTGAGGCTCTGTCTCAAAAAAAAAAAAAAGAGTACATTTCAACTAAGTATACTAATATGCAGTATACTTTTCTCTTTTTTATCTCAAACCAGAATCTCACAACCCAGTTGTTTGTCTTTTATCTTTAGCTAGACAATATTCTTTTTATGCTATTTGCAATTTATTTTCACATACATGCTACAAGTAATATAAGCCTATTAAATATCCTAATTGAGAAATACTTTCATTTTTCAATCTCACATACATCCTTAATATCAGTACCTGCACTGTCACTAGAGTCACTTTTGAGTCAATGACACGGCTTTATCGGGTACATCACCTTCACCTTTGTCTAAGTCAGTGGTTCTCAATCTGTAGGTCATGACCCACAGGAACTGTATTAAAGGCTTGCGGCATTAGGAAGGTTGAGAACCACTGGCATAAGTGATCTGAGAGACAGAAATTGTTAAAGTACTAATATGGTGTTAATCTTTGGAAATTTTACCTCTAGCCACATGTATGTAATTGCCTAAGATCTGAGAGTTTACTTTTTAAAGACTAATGGTTTTTGCTAACTTCATTATTACCATTTGATCCATTTGTATAAAAGACTTACTCTCCTGAGGCAAGAGAATCACCTAAGCCCAAGAGTTGGAGGTTGCTGTGAGCTGTGACACCACGGCACTCTACCGTGGGCAATAAAGTGAGACTCTTGTCTCTTAAAAAAAAAAACAAAAAAAAATTATTCTCCTATACTAATCCTATGTCTATAGGGATAGGGATACTTTATTTGGTAGCCATCATAGGTAGTAAAAAAATGACATATTAAGGATTTGGATGTTTGTCAGCTCTAAATCTCATGTTGAAATTTAATCCCCAATGTTAGTGGTGGAGCCTGGTGGGAGGGGTTTGGGTCATGAGGGTGGATCCCTCATGAATGTCCTGGAAGCCAGTGAGTTTTTTATTAGTTCGTGTGAAAGGTGTTGGTTGAGGCATGGCACCCTCCTGCTTTTCTCTCTTGCCCCTATCCTCTCTTGTTGCCCTTCTCACCATGTAACAGGTCTGCACCCCCTTTGCCTTCCACCTTGACTGGATGTTTCCTTAAGCCCTTCTCAGATACTGATGCTGGTGCCATGCTTTTCGTACAATTGCAGAACCATGAGTAAAATAAACCTCTTTTACTCATAAATTACCTAGCCCCAGGTATTTATAGCAACACAAATAGACTAGAAGGGATTTTTAAAAGATTTAATTTATTCAAGAACACTTAGAAACTTTTTTTTTTAAAATATGGAACGCTTCACAAATTTGCATGTCATCCTTGCGCAGGGGCCATGCTAATCTCTGTATCGTTCCAATTTTAACATGTGCTGCCGAAGTGAGCATTTTTTTTTTTTTAGAAACATTGTCTTGGCTCAGTGCCCGTAGCACAGTGGTTTTGGTGCCAGCCACATACACCAGAGCTGGTGGGTTTGAACCCAGCCTGGGCCAGCTAAACAATGATGACAACTGCAACAAAAAATAGCTGGGCGTTGTGGCAGGTGCCTGTAGTCCCAGCTACTTGGGAGGCTGAGGCAAGACAATTGCTTAAGCCCAAGAGTTTGAGGTTGCTGTGAGCTGTCACGCTACGGCACTCTACCGAGGGCAACATAGTGAGACTCTGTCTCAAAAAGAAAAAAGAAAGATTATCTTGATTTAAGAGTTTAGGAACACTGAGCTACTTGGTAGGCTGAGGCAAGAGAACTGCCTAAGCCCAGGAACTGGAGGTTGCTGTGAGCTGTGTGACACCATGGTACTCTACAAAGGGTGATAAAGTAAGACTCTGTCTCTACAAAGAAAAAAATAAAAAGAGGAACACTGAATTGAGCTAAGCTAAATCCAGTTCAGTAACAGTGGAACAAATCCTGAGCACATACTTGAAATAGTAAGTATGAAAACAATTGTCCTTGAGAAGTAGACAAGCTAGCAAGAGAGGCTATGAGACATAAAGTAATTAATACTGTGTTTTAAAGTTAAGGTGTATGTTTTGTGTGCTGACTTGGAAGTTTAAAGCCTAGGTGATTAGGTCAATCCCAGGGCTCCAAGCAAAGATTCATGAAGGATAATTTAGCTGAATCTTGCCAAGGATAAGTAGGTCAAGGCAGAAGCAAAGGGAAGTCCAGGCAGAAAGGACAGTATGGTAGGAACTACAGACAACTCAGTATTAGAAGAGAATGAATTACATTGCGGGGAATGGATTTAGGAGGCCAGAATGGTAGCTAGGGGGCTTGTGAGATAGGTGAAAGGTCTGACCAGCGGTCAAAAAGGTAGTACTTCAGGTGCATAGTAATAATGGATTTTACAGAGGCCAAAAGCAGAGGGAGGGCAATGACCATGAGGACCCGACCGGTGGCAAAGGAAGTGGGAATAAAATAGCAGAACTGGAGACAGGGTTTTTTTGTTTTGTTTTGTTTTGTTTGAGACAGAGCATCAAGCTATCACCCTGGGTAGAGTGCTGTGGCATCACAGCTCATAGCAGCCTCCAACTCCTGGGCTTAGGCGATTCTCTTGCCTCAGCCTCCCGAGTAGCTGGGACTACAGGCACCCGCCACAACGCCCGGCTATTTTTTTCTTGCAGTTCAGCTGGGGCTGGGTTTGAAACTGCCGCCCTCGGTATATGCGGCCGGCGCCCTACCCCCTAAGCCACAGGCGCCACCCCACATTCTTATTTTATACTGAGTTTTTGACTTATTTATTTATTTATTTTTTAGAGGCAGAGTCTCACTTTGTTGCCCTCGGTAGAGAGCTGTGCCGTCACAGCTCACAGCAACGTCCAACTCCTGGGCTTAGGCTATTCTCTTGCCTCAGCCTCCTGAGTAACTGGGACTATAGATGCCCACCATAACGCCCGGCTATTTTTTGTTGCAGTTTGGCCGGGGTCAGGTTTGAACCCACCACCCTCGCTATATGGGGCCGGCACCCTACCCACTGAGCCACAGGCATCGCCCAGAGTTTTTGACTTATTAAATATTAATACCTACAGAAGACTAGTGGCATCAAAAACTTTAAGTAAATGTGTATTTCAGAACTTTCACATAAAAAATAAAAATAAGTTCATTTCTTGTATCAATGATTAATGTGTTTAGGAAAAGAGGCGTCTGTTAGTTTTAGTTCTGGCAAGAAGCAGCCCATTCTCCCGTGAACCTGGAAAGCTGCACAGCGCGGCCAGAAGGATGCAATTCCAACAGGAGCCGCCAGGTGGCGCCACCTCCAGCGGCTCCTGGAAACGCCGCTCTGTGCGTCGCCTGCGCGTGGCCAGAGAGAAACCCTGGGCTGGAGGCTCCGGCGCAGTGCATCCTGGGTCAGCGTAGCCATGGCGGCTCGTGTCCTTTACTCCTGTGTCCGCCGCCTGCCCGCGGCCTTCGCGCCGCTGCCCCGGATCCCCACGCTAGCCGCAGCCCGACCGCTCAGCACTGTTCTGTGCCTCGCGGGGAGCCGCCGGACAAGGCCCGGGGTTTCGCAGCTGTCCTCGATGCTCGCGCAGGTGACTTCGCGGTGACTTTGCGGGGGCCTGGCAGGGGTCAGGGATCTGGCCCGCTCGGAAGTGGGGGTGGGAAACTGGGCAGCCGGCCACGCCTCCTGCAGGTAGGGGCGACCCGGGGGACGCTGGCTCGCTCCCCAGCCCTGCTGCTTAACGGTGTTTGGTTTACACCTGCCGGGAAGCCATGCGACCTAATGATTACGAGCAAGAGCACAGATGCTTGAGTCAGACGTTTCGACGCTTGAGTTCAAATGCTGGTTGCACCTTTCCGAAACTTTGGAGAAGTCTTGCAACTTCGCCTAGACTCCGACTAAATCGCAAAATTGGGATTCTAGTCTCTACCTTGTGGCGCGGCAGTGAGGTTTTAGATGGTATAATAAGGATAAAGCACCTAGTGCAGTGGTTAGTAGACTTTCAAAATATTCGCCGCCGTTAGTTGTAATGGTAACGGCGCAAAGAAGCAGCCACACTGGCCTACACCCCTCTCCAGAGCAGTTCTCAATTCTGATATTCCTCTGGCACCTTTGCCTTTTTCCGGGCCTATAGTAAGTAAAGGTAGGAAACAAGTTGTATGTAGCTTTCTTATCTGATGAAAAATGTGTGGAAGACTGCAACTCACTGAGGTGGGTTAGCAGTAATTTTCAACCCTAGCTGCACATTCAAATCACCTGGTAACTTAGAAAAAATTCCTTGCTCCCCTCCTTCCCTCTGATTTACTTCTGTATGATGAAACCCTGGCATGGCTTTTAGGGGAGGGGGGAGTCAGAGACTCTACCCTGTCACCTTGGGTAGAGTGCCATGGCATCACAGCTCACCGCTCCAACTCCTGCGCTCAAGCGATTCTCCTGCCTCCTCCTCCCAAGTAGCTGGGATTACAGGCACCTGCCGCCACGCCCGGCTATTTTTTGGTTGCAGCCATCATTGTTTGGCGGGCCGGGCTGGATTCGAACCTGTCAGCTCAGGTGTATATGGCTGGCGCCTTAGCCGCTTGACCCACGGCTTCTTTTTTTTTTTTTTTTAAAGTTCCCAGGTTGACTCTGAAATGCAGTCAAGAGTAAAAACTACTGCCTTAAAGTAGGATAGACAGACTCCTAAGGTCAAGTTATGAAATCCCTTTTCAAACTCAAGGACTTCATGTAATAGTGATTTCAGCCTTGACTGCATGTTAAAATAAAAAATAAGGATGCCCAGGCTGAATTAATCAGAATCTAGAATCTAGAAATGGGGCCTATTTTTTAAAGTCACCAGGTGTAACCCAGCCCCAGCCAAAAACTGCAAAAACAAAAAAAAAAAAGTCACCAGGTGTTTTTATGTATCACCTTATAAATTTTTTTCAGAAACATGATTAAAAACATCTGTCATAATAGAAATTGTTGCATTTAAATAACAATATATTGAAAAATGTTTAAATTTTACCAGCCTAATGAAAATGGAACAAAATGAACCAATTAGGTGTACTTTAAAAGGGTAGTGGGACGGGATTTCTTTGATCTGAACAATCAGGAAGGTTTTGCTTGTGGAATTTTCCTACCTGAACAGCCTGCACTCAGCCCCAAACTGCTGGACTTTAGAGGTGATAGGTTTTAAAGTTTGTCATTGTAGGCTTGGCGCCTGTGGCTAAACGGGCTAAGGCGCCAACCACATACACCTGAGCTGGCGGGTTTGAATCCAGCCCGGGCCCCGCCAAACAACAATGACGGCTGCAACCAAAAAATAGCCGGGCATTGTGGCGGGTGCCTGTAGTCCCAGCTACTTGGGAGGCAGAGGCAAGAGACTCGCTTGAGCCCAGGAATTGGTGGTTGCTGTGAGCTGTGATGCCAAGGCACTCCATCCAGGGTGACAGCTTGAGGCTCTGTCTCAAAAAAATAAAATAAAATAAAATTTGTCATTGTAAATGGAACAATATTTGTGTGACGTCTGAGATGGAAAAGGTTGATTTTAGTTCAAGAACTACAAAGAAAGTAGAAAGCTTTATACTGTGAAATACAATATATTGCTTTCTGTCACGTATTTTTCAAGTACTTATGCAACATGACATAGAAAAAAATCTGGCTAATTGAACGGCGCCTGTGGCTCAGTGGGTGGGGCACCAGCCCCATATACCTATACCGAGGGTGGCGGGTTCAAACCCAGCCCCAGCCAAACTGCAACAACAACAAAAAAATAGCTGGGCGTTGTGGTGGGTACCTGTAGTCCCAGCTACTCGGGAGGCTGAGGCAAGAGAATCGCCTGAGCACAGGAGCTGGAGGTTGCTGTGAGCTGTAACGCCACAGTACTCTACCGAGGGTGATAAAGTATGACTCTGTCTCTACAAAAAAAAAACAATCGGCATGGCGCCTATGGCTCAAAAGAGTAGAGCACTGGCCCAATATGCCGGAGGTGGAGGGTTCAAACCCAGCCCTGGCCAAAAACAGCAAAAAAAAAAAAAAAAATCTGGCTAATTTATTTGACTGTACAAATACATTCTGATAATTTTTTATATTTCCATAAACTTTTACAGATGTGAAATTAGAGAATTTGTTCTTTGGAGTATTATTCCATTGATTTTTCACTTTATAGCACACATTTTTATTATTTATTTATTTATTTATTTATTTATTTTAGAGAGTGTGTCTCACCTTATTGCTCTGGGTAGAATGCCTTGGCGTCACACAGCTCACAGCAACCTCCAACTCCTGGGCTTAGGCAATTCTCTTGCCTCAGCCTCCCGAGTAGCTGGGACCACAGGCGCCGGCCACAATGCCCGGCTACAGTTTTGGTTGGGGCCTGCGCCTTACTGAACCATAGGCGCCGCCCCCCCCTTTTTTTTTTAGAGACAGAGTCTCACTTTGTTGCCCTCAATAGAGGGCCACGGCGTCACAACTCACAGCAACATCCAGGTCTTGGGCTTAGGTGATTTTCTTGCCTTAGCCTCCTGAGTAACTGGGACTACAGGTGCCTGCCACAATGCCCGCGGGCTATTTTTTTGTTGCAGTTTGGCTGGGGCTGGGCTCGAACCTGCCACCCTCAGTATATGGGGCTGGCACTCTACTTACTGAGCCACCGGCGCCACCCGAGTATAAATGTCTTAACACAATAATTAAGTAAATGAGGTGAGGGATATATTAACCAGTGCGATGTCAACGTTCCAAATTGTATATAAAATCAGCACATTATACCCCATAAATGCATTAATGTATACATGATCTATGTGTTTATGATTTAATAAAAAATAGAAAAACTAAAAAATAAAAACACCAGATGATATAAAACAGAAAGGAAGAATAAAGAGCAAGGGTAGTGCCTTGATCCAGGTGGCCCCAAACCTAAACTGTCTAGCAGCCAGAGCACAAAAAGAATTTCAAACAGTTCTGTGTGGTATGGTACCCAGACCTTTCCTCCCAATCAACCAAAGTAGGTGGCCAACCAAATGGGATTGTGAGAAAATGGGAGTTGGCACTGAGTTTTCTGGCTAGAGCCCCAGGTGGCAAGGAGGGAATAGAGGTGAGCAGATGTTTTGGAGATAGCTGAGTTTGAGATGTCTGGGCTACCTGGATAGAGCTGTCTAGTAGGCAGCTCACAGAGTGGGCTTTAAAGCCATTTCCTTAGTTTCCTCTAAGTTTCCCTCGGACACAGGTGGTCCTGAGTGGAATGGAAACTAATCAGCTTAAGTTACTAGTCCAGAGGGTAGTGGCCTCCTGCAAGCAGTACTTTCTCTGACATCTGGAGGAGGCAGTTTATGTTGCACATGATTAAGTATAGATCCAGGAACAACCCATGTTGGTTTTTGGGAGGTGCTTGCCCATTCTATATCGCCCCCTTTTTTTCTTTAAATAGCTAGACCCAGAAGGAGCAATAAGACCCTCTAGGAGGACATGAAGGGAAGCCTGGGGATGGGTAATCTAATCTTACTCTGCCTCAGTTTCCTCATTTACAAAAGGGGAGAGTGATAGTACCATTTATCTCTTGGGATTACTGTGAGAGCTAAAGTGCTTAGGGGAGGACCATAGCCTGATTTACTGATAAGAAATCAATAAAAAGACCAGGAGGGAGGATATGAGAGGGAAGGAATACGATAAAGTGTTTGGGGGCTACACTATAGCCAAGGTATCAAACTGGCAGGTCATTGTTCTCATGATCTATAGCCAAGGTGTCAAACTGGCAGGTCATTGTTCTCATGATCCTTCTAGATAACCCTAAATAGCATTTGCCCTATGTATGTGTGTGGACCAGTGTGCTAAACCTCTTATTTCACTGATGCCTCATAACAATCCTGTGATTGTGGTGCTGCTGTTTATCCTCACTTTACAAATAAGGAAACTGAGGCACAGAAGGGTTAAGTCAGCAGTCCCCAACCTGTTTTGTCACCAGGGATTCCATTTGTTTCATGGAAGACAATGTCTCCATGGATGAGATGGGTGTGGTTTTGGGGACGATTCAAACACATTACATCTCCATCTCAGATCATCAGGCATTAGACTCTAATAGAGTACACAACCGGCTCGTCGCCTGTAGCTCAAACTAGGGCGTCAGCCACATATACTGGAGCTGGCAGATTCGAACCCAGCCTGGGCCTGCCAAACAACCATGACAACTATAACCAAAAAATAGCTGGGCATTGTGGCAGGCACCTGTAGTCCCAGCTACTTGGGAGGCTGAGGCAAGAGGATTGCTTAAGCCCAAGAGTTTGAGGTTGCTGTGAGCTGTGACGGCACAGCACTCAACCCAGGGCGACAGCTTGAGACTCTGTCTCAAAAAAAAAAAAAAGCACATAACCTAGATCCCTCACCTGCAGTTTACAGTAGGGTTTGTCCTCCTTTGAGAATTTAATGCTGCTACTAATCTGACAGGACAGGAGGCGGAGCTCAGGTGGTGATAAGAGCAGTGGGAAATACACATGAAGCTTCCCTCCCTGGCCAGCAGCTCACCTTCTGCTGTGTGGCCTGGTTCCTAACAGGGCCAGGGTTTGGACAATTGCTAAGGTGGAACAGCACGAGCCAGTACTGAGGTGCAAATGTAAGGGCTCTAGTTCCAGAGTTTGAGCTCTTGCCTACCTCCCTGTAGCACCCCACTTTAGATAACTGGCATGTGGCCTCCATGTAGAGACCTCTTTCATTTGATTTAATCACATGGTGCCTACCTGGCCCCTACAGGTTCTTGACAGTGCTGCTGGGGACAATGCTTATGCCTGGTAGGACACATGGATAGTGGTATACAAACTCCCTCAGGCCCCCAGCTTTTCTTTCTCTGTCTCTTTAGCATGAATTCTGTCTGTACCATTTCTGTCTTTTAGAGATAGGGTCTCGCTTTGCTATTGCCCAGTTTGGAGTGAAGTAGCATAGTCATAGTTTGCTATAGCCTCAAACTTCTGGGCAAGCATTCCTCCCACCTAACCTCCTGAGTAGATGGGACCACCAGCATGCTTCACCTCCCCTGGCTAGTGTTTTGTTTTTTGTAGGGACAAGGTCTCACTGTGTCACCCATGCTGGTCTTGAACTCCTCACCTCAAGCTATCCTCCTGCCTTGGCCTCCCATGCCTGGGATCACAGGCATGAGCCACCACACCCAGCCATATACCATTTCTCTCTCTCTTTTTTTATTTTATTGAGACAGCCTCACTCTGATACCCTGGGTAAAGTACCATGGTATCACAACTCATAGAAACCTCAAACTGTTGGGCTAAAATGATCCTCTTGCCTCAGGCTCCTTAGTAGCTGGGACTATGGGCACCTACCACTCCTGGCTAGTTTTTCTATTTTTAGTAGAGACAGGGTCTCTCTCTTGCTTGGGCTGGTCTTGAACTCCTGAGGTCAGGTGATCCACTGCCCTTGGCCTCCCAGAATGCTAGGATTACTGACATGAGGCTCCATCTCCTGCCCTGGGAGTGTTTTAATTATGATTTTTCATAGACCTTTGTGCTGAGACTCACCTAAGCCCCAACAAACAAATCTACTTTCTATAGGGAAATGCCTTAAGAACTCCACACCTCAGACTTGAACTCTTGGGCTCAGGTGATCCTACCACCTCAGCCTCCCTAGGAGCTGGGATTATAGACATGTGCCACCACACTCAAGTTTCTCTATCACGTGGCCACAATTAGAATCAGATGATGTGTGTTCACTAAACCTGAAGCAGCTTTGTGAAAAGCTATCTGTGGGCCTGTGCATTGATATAGAGGCATTTTAGGTTCAATGATAGTGTTTTCCTTCCTGCCCTTGTTCTAGGTTCCAGGTCAAGTTATACAGTTGTGCTGCCAGTACAGTGACGCTCCCCCTTTGACATTAGAGGGAATCAAGGACCGTGTTCTTTATGTCTTGAAACTCTATGACAAGATTGACCCAGAGAAGGTAACTGATGGTGGTTTAAAGTTTTTTTCTATTTAATCACAAAGTACAAAATGCACTAGGTCCAAAAGGATATTTAGTAAAATATCTCCCTGGCTCCTAGCCACCTAGTCCCATCTAGGAGACATGCAATGTTTTTACCCTCTTGAGTGCCTTTTCAGAGATATTCAATGCATATGTAATGAAGTGTACACACATGTATGCATGTTATATGTATATATATATCCCAACTTTTTAAAAAAACACAAGTCGTAGTACACTTTTTTTTGAGACATAGTCTCAATATATTGCCCTCAAAGTGCAGTGGCATCACAGCTCATAGTAACCTCTAACTCTTGGGCTTAAGCAATTCTCTTACCTCAGCCTCCCAAGTAGCTGGGACTAAAGGTACCCTCCACAACACCCGGCTATTTTTTTTTGTTGTAGTTGTTGTTGTTTAGCAGGCCCTGGTGGGGTGTGAACCAGCCAGCCCTAGTAAATGTGGTCTGCACCCTAACCACTGAGCTAGGGGCGCCAAGCCAGTGGTAGTACACTTTATTTATTTATTTATTTTTTTTTTGAGACAGAGCCTCAAACTGTCACCCTGGATAGAGTGCTGTGGCATCACAGCTTACAGCAACCTTCAATTCCTGGGCTCAAGCGAGTCTCCTGCCTCCGCCTCCCAAGTAGCTGGGACTGCAGGCGCCCGCCACAACACCCGGCCATTTTTTGGTTGCAGCCATCGTTGTTTGGTGGGTCCAGGCTGGATTCGAACCCGCCAGCTC
>CAUYRH010146973.1:0-10271 GCA_963574655.1 Perodicticus potto | reverse complement strand
CGCCTCTGGGGACAGGCCACCCTCCAGTGGTCACCCTTGCATTCTGGACAGGGGCCAGGTGGCTTGCCCAGCCAGTGGTATTGCTGGGGGCAGTCTTCTCTGGAGTGGCCTGTCTGACGACATTGGAAGCACTTGTTTTTCGCTCCTCTGGTTTCCCTCTGCCCCTGAAGGTTGCTCGTTTGTCAGAGTGACATTACTAGACATAAAAGGTGATTTCAATGACTCAAAGTCCTCTCTCGATATTGTCTGTCAGGAGGAGGCGTTGGGGAGCATAGATCTTCTCATTCTGCTCTTGAATGTATGTGGAGACTTTCTTCAGAACCTTCTCATAATGTGTTTCCATGCATAAGAAGATGGTATATGCTGTTCAACAAGCCAGAGAGCCTTCAAGACAGGATTGGCCCCCAAGCTTCTCAGCTTCTGCATTAAGGTTATTTAGAGTTCGAACTGTTTGTTCAAACTGCTGCCTATCAATCTGGTTCGCCAGCTCTGCGGGGAACTTGGTCTGGACCTGGCAGCGTGTGCCCCTGCTATAGTCCCGCTGAATGAACACCTTCCCGCACACCGGCACCTGCTGCGGCCTCATGGCTAGGACAGGACACACCACGCCACCATCCACTGCGGCCCAAAGCCCTACCCGGCCCTCTCCCCTTCACCCATGCTGTCACGGGCCTCCAACCACCACTCTTGACCAGGCCCTAAGCCCCTCACAGCCTGGTTCAGCCCGGAAAACCGTAAGATTTTTAAAATCACAAAGCAGCACTGAATATTACTCATGAACACACACATGTGTCACATGGGTGGAAATGACCAATGTCAGATTCAGATTCATGGTTGCCTTTGGAGATGGAGAGGGAGGTAGGATCAGAGAGGAGTACATGGGGTTTTTAACTTCTCTGTAAAAACCTGAAGCAAGCGTGGACAAATGTTAACATTCAATGAAGCTGAATAAGTATATTGAGGAGTGTATTATTTTGTACAAATTTATGGTAACCATCAAAATATTAAAAAAAATACAGGAAAAATATCCAAATTAACAGAGAAAATAAAAGGAGCCAGGATAAAGAAAGTGTCAGAAAAAGAGTAGGAAAAATAAGCCAAAGAAAATAAAAACCTAATAGAAACAATTCCATATGTCAGTAATCACCATAAATATAAACTGTCTAAACTCAACTGTCATAAGCCTAAAACTATTACACAGATTTAAAAAATCCAAATATATGCTGCCCACAAGTACAATACAAACCAAAAGTACAGAAATATTGTAACCAAATGCATAGCCAAAGGTATATAAGGAAAATGGCAATGAAAATAGCTATATCAGACAAAATGTAACTTAAGGCAAGAAGCATTGAAATAGGATATTATGTGATGGAAAGAACAATCCACAAAGTAGATACAATTATCATAGGATTGTATGTGTCAAATAAAATACCCTCAAAATATATGATGAAAAGGAAAACGAAAAAAAAAAAAACAAAACTAAACTAAATCCAAACTTACGAAGGGGGATTTTATTATTTATTTTTATTTTTATTTATTTTATTTTATTTTATTTTCAAAGGGGGATTTTAGAACACCACTTTCAGATGAATATAATATGCAGAAGATAGAACATGTAGTTAATAATATTGGGTGGTAAAGGAGGTCATCATGCCAGGTGGGATGGCTCACACCTGTAATCCCACCCACTTTGGGAGACTGAGGCAGGAGGATCACTTGAGCCCAGGAGTTTGAAACCAGCCTGGGCAAAATTTCAAGACCCTGTCTCTATAAAAAAATTTAAAATTACCTGGGTGTGGTGGCACACGTCTGTAGTCCCAGCTACTTGGGAGGCTGAGGAAGGAGGATCAGTTGAGCCCAAGGGTTTGAGGCGATATTGAACTATGATCATGCCACTGCGCTCTATCTTAGGTGGCAGAGCAAGATCTTTAGGTGGCAGAGCAAGATCTTGTCTCAAAAAAAAAAAGAAAAGGAAAAAGAAGAAGAAGAAGAGAACATAACTATAAATGCAGTAAAAATTTTAAAATCATAAAAGAATCTAGGCTTGGCACCTGTAGCTCAAATGGCTAGGTCACCAGCCACATCACGAGAGCTGGCGGGTTTGCATCCAGCCTGGGCCCGCCAAACAACAATGACAACTACAACCAAAAAATAGCCAGGCATTGTGGCAGGTGCCTGTAGTCCCAGCTACTTGGGAGGCTGAGGCAAGAGAATTGCTTAAGTCCAAGAATTAGAGGTTGCTGTGAGCTGTGACACCATGAATACTCTACCTAGGGCGACAGCTTGAGACTCTGTCTTGAAAAAAATAAATAAATAAAAAATAAAAGAATCTATAGTCAATTCATGCCATTAAATTTAAAAACTTGGATAAATGAAAAATTTCTAAAACTGACTCAAGGAAAACTGATCACTTTAAGGAATCTGTAATCATTATGAAATAAAATAAATCAGTACTTAAAACCATCATCAAAACAAACTATTCCAGGGAATAAAAAATTAGGAAACACTAAGTCATTGTATAAAGTTAGTTTAATCTTGGTGCTAAACCTGGACAAAGATAGAAGGATAATAGAAAAATCCTGTGGTACTGTCGCTTATGAATTAAATTGACAATTGTTTGAAACCAATAATATGTTCTGACCAAGTAGACGTCCCAGAAATCTAAGTATTACTCAATAGCAGAAGATAAATCAATGTAATTGGGCACTTATCAGATTAAAGGAGAAAAAACAAATGATCATCTCAGTAGATGCAGAAAATATTTTGTAAAATGCAGTAATATTTCATAACTAAAAGAAAAGAAAGGAAAATTCTTATCTATCTAGAAATAGAAGGGACTTCTTTTAATCTGATAAAGAGTATCATTAAAAATATTTAGTAACATCTTACATAATATTTAAATCTTAATAAGACTCCTTTTGAAGTCAAGAACAAAATGTGAACGCCCATTATTGTTCCTCTCACTCAACATTAAACTGGAGATCCCAGAGAACACAGTAACACGAGGAAAAAAGTAAATATAAGGAAAGAAAGAAAAACATTATTATTTTCAGACAACATAATTATCTACATAGAAATCTTAAAAACTAAACTCTTGGAACTGATCAGAGCATTTGGCAAGGCTGTTAGGGACAGCACCAACATACAAAAGTTATTAGCACTTCTAGACACAAATAATAACCTGTAAGTGAAGACTTGATATTCAGTGTAATTCCAAAGAAAATTCGAATTCAAAGAATGGCCAATTTGCCAAAAGCCAATTTCTCAAAAGTTAATTTGCTGAAGGATTAATTCCAGAAAGGACTGATTTGCAGAATTTACGAGATGTGCTGAATAGCCGTAAGTGTGTTTCAAGAAATACTTTTGACTTAACAGTTATTCTTTAGTGAAAATTCTAAGCAAGAATATATTTGACATAATAAATGTAGTCAAGGATATATTTAAGACTACATTTCAAAGATGTATTCTTCATGAATATAGTCATGCCCTGCGTAACATTTTAATCAATGATGATGGTCCTAGGATCAAAATGCCATATTTTTACTGTAATTTTCTGTGTTTAAATATGCTTAGGTACACAAATACTTACTCATTGTGTTACAAGTACCTACAGCATTCAGTACAGTGATATGCTGTGCAGGTTTGTAGACTAGTAGCTATAGGCTACACCACATAGCCCAGGTGTGCAGGAGGCTATATCTCCTACGTCTGAGTCAGTACGCTCTATGTTGTTTGTACAAAATCACCTAAGGACACATTTCTAAGAATGTATCCCCATTGGTAAGTGATGCATGGCTGTGTAACCAATGAGATAGTCATTAAAATATTCTTATAAGTAATATACATGGGAGAAGATGAAATATACATATATACAAATATATTCAAGACTATATTAAATATATTCTTCATATCTTAACTTTTGGCAAATTGAATCTTCATTCAAATGCTACCAAGAAAAATATAATTTATAATCAATTTGTGAATATATTCTCAAGAAGAATATTGTCATATTTTAATCTATTCAAGAAGGCTATTTCTTCAACTTTTTGGTAAGTTAGTAAATACAATAAGTTTAGCAAATTGTACATTAGGTGGATTGACTCAAAATTGGTTTTCATTGATGCAAAAGAATACATCATGTGATTCTATTTATATGATTTATCTAAAAAAGGCCAATTTGGCTCAGGGCCCGTAGCTCAGTGGTTATGGTGCCAGCCACATACACTGGGGTTGGCAGGTTCAAGCCCGGCCCAGGCCCACTAAACAATGACAACTACAATTTTTTTTTTTTGAGATAGAGCCTCAAGCTGTCACCCTGCATAGAGTGCTGTGGCATCCCAGCTTACAGCAACCTCCAATTCCTGGGCTCAAGTGAGTCTCCTGCCTCTGCCTCCCAAGTAGCTAGGACTACAGGCGCCCGCCACAATACCCGGCCATTTTTTGGTTGCAGTGTCATTGTTGTTTGGCGGACCCAGGCTGGATTTGAATCCACCAGCTTAGCCGGTTGAGCCACAGGCGCCAAGCCAACAACTACAATTAAAAAAAAAAAATGGCTGGGCATTGTGGCGATTCCTATAGTCCCATCTACTTGGGAGGCTGAGGCAAGAGAATCACTTGAGCCCAAGAGTTTGAGGTTGCTGTGATCTATGACAGCACAGCACTCTACTGAGAGTGACATAATGAGACTCTGTCTCAAAAAAAAAAAATTAAGAAGGCCAATTTATAGAGACAAAGAGCAGATCAATTGTAGCCTAAGGCTAAGGGAGGGTGAAAGGAAGGGAAATTAACTACAAAAGGGCATGAAGGAACTTTATAGAGTGGTGGAAGTGTTCTAAAACTGAACTGTGGTGATTGCAGAACTCTAAATTTACAAAAATTATTAAATTTTATAAGTGCAGTGGGTGAGTTTTATGATGTGTAAATTATAACTCAACAGAGCTGTTAAAAATGAGAAAAAATGGCTTTCCTAAACTGACTGTTAGCATATTAACCTAGAACTATGATTATAAGAATATAGAAATTAAGACAGTGTGGTTGGTATAGAAGCAGATGAAAAGAACAATGGAGTAGGATAGAAAGCTCAGAAACAGACTCAAATATGTGCAGGATCTTGATCTACTACAGAAGCAGCACTGAGCAAGAAGTAGAGAAAGAAAGGACTAATCAATAATTGATATTGTACCACTTGGCTAACTACATAAAAATAACATAACATTTGATCTCTGCATTACATCACACACAAAATTAAACTCCAGATTTATTAAAAAGCTAAATATGAAAAATAAAACTTTAGACTTCCAGTTTACGGTTCAGCATATAAGGAGCTTGGAAGTCTTCACTCCATCTAACGTCAAGGAGAGGCTGAACAAATTGAAAAATCAACAACTCTTTTTGGATCCATCAGAGAAGTGAGGTTGGTTACAGGGAAACCACTGTCCCCAAATTAGAGAGATAGACAGGTGGATACAGAGACTCAAAACCCATGAGCATGAACCTCTGGGAGAACCAGTACCTGGATAGGAACTCCCATACCGTATTGACAAATTGCTGGAGCTCAGTATGGACAAGCTAAGAGACCCTCGCTTTGAGTGTTATCTGCAGGTCTTACAGGTCCTCATAGTAATTATCAAAGAAAAATCTCACTGTGCTTCTGGCAAGAGGACAGAAGAGGGAATCACACTGAAATGCACCAGAGCATTCTATTCTTAACAAGGCCTGCTCTCAGGAGCAATACTTTGCCTAATCTGCGAGGTTATAGCAGAGGCTAATCTATTTAGGGGAAGGGAAGTGCCCAAATCTAGCCAGCTTAGTTTTTCACATGGGGGGAGTCATCCAACTCTGGCCCTGTCTAGACTTCTATGTGGGGGAAGGGAATACACTACTCCAGCCCTCTCCACCCATGTTTCCCACCTAACGTGAGGGGCATTGAGAAGCACTGGTGAAGTTCACAGTAGTCCCCAAGAGACTGGGACCTAATCACATGCCTAAGGAACACTTTCCCACCCCTACACCTCACCACGTCATTACTAAAGGACTATTTGCCACAGTTCCTTTTACCTGTGGACATCTGTTTATCTTTCAAAAAAAAAAAAAGTATAAGGCGTGCTAAAAGGGAAAAAAAATGCACTTTGAAGAGAAGACTAGACTTGTATATGGCAGAAATATTATATTTTCCAGACCAGGACTTTAAAAAATTTATGACTATTATGTTAGGGGCTTTAATGGAAACAATTAACAACATGCAAGAACAGATGGATAATGTAAGCAGAGAAATGGAAATTCTAAGAAACAAGCAAAGAGAAATAGTTGCAATCAAAAACACTGTAACAGAAATGAAGAATGCCTTTGAAATGAGCTTATTAGTAGACTGGAGACAGCTGAAGAAAGGATATTGCACTTAAGGATATAACAATAGGAACTTCTAAAACTGAAAAGCAAGAAGAACAAAGACTGAAAAAATCAGAACAGTCTATCCGAGAACTGTGGGAAAACTACAAAAGGTGTAATACCATGTGCATGATGAGACTACCAGAAAAAGGAGAAAGAGAGAAAGGAACAAAAGAAGTATTTCAAGCAATAATGACCTAGAATTTCCCCCAAGTTAAGGTCATCTACCAAACCACATAGTCAGGAAACTCAGAACAAATACAGAAGAAATAGAAGAGAGAAGAAGCAGAAGAAACACAAATGAACCAATCAACCAACAGAAACAAAAACTACATGTAAGCATATCATATTCAAACTTCAGAAAATCAAAGACAGAAAATCTTGCAAGAAGGGCCAGGGCATGGTGGCTCATATCTGTAATCCTAGCACTCTCAGAGGCAGAGGCAAGAGGATTGCCTGAGCTCAGGAATTCAGGACCAGCCAGAGCAAGAGTGAGATCCCATCTCTACTAAAAATAGCCTGGTGTTGTAGTTGACACCTATAGTCCCAGCTACTTGGGAGGCTGAGGCAAGAGGATCATTTGAGCACAAGATTTGGAGGTTGCTGTGAGCTATGACGCCATAGCACTCTACCCAAGGTGGCAGAGTGAGTCTCTGTCTCAAAAAAAACAAAAAAAAATCTTGAAAGAAACCAGAGGAAAAATCCACCTTACCTGTACCTATAGAGGAGGTAAGAATTAAATCTACCTTCTCTTCAGAAACCAGGTAAGCAAGAAGAGAGCGTAGTGAAATAAAGTAGTAAGACGAATAAACCACCAACCTAGAATTCTGTACCCAGCAAAATTATCATTTAAAAGTGAAGGATAAATAAAAAAAGCAAAAAATGAGGGGATTTGTTAATGATAGTCCTGCCTTGCAAGAAATGTTAAAGTGAGTTCTTCAGGCTGGGCATGGTGGCTCACACCTGTAATCCCAGCACTTTGGGGACCGAGGTGGGAAGATAGCTTGAGCCCAGGAGTTTGAGACCAACTTGGGTAACATGACAAGACCTTATCTCTACAAAAAATAATTCTAAAAAGCCAGGAGCAATGTTATGTATTTATAGACCTGGCTACTTTAGGGGGATAAAACAGGAGGGTCATGTGAGACCAGGAGTTGGAAGGTGCAGTGGGCTATGATCACACTACGTGCAGCCTGGGAGATAGAGTGAAACCTTGTCTCAAACAAACAGACACACAAACAAAATTTAAAAAAAATAGGTTCTTCAGAGAGAAGGAAAATGATATATGTCAAAAACTCAGCTCTATATAATATAAAGAAGAGCATCAGAGAATGAATAAAGGAAGGTAAAATAAAAACTTGTATTTACTCACCTGTGAGTAGCCACTGCTCTCCAGCCTCAGCAACGTAACAAGATCCCATCTCTAAAAAGAAACAAACAAACTCCTAGAACTAATAGGAGATTAGAATGAGATTGTGGGATGTGAAGCTAATATACAAAAGTCAAATCATTTTTCTATATACCAGCAACGAAAAAAGTGGAATTTGAAATTTAAAAAATACATTACTATTTACATTAGCACCCTCCCAAATGAAATACTTGGGTATAAATCTAACAACATATGAACAAGATCTATATGAGGGAAACAATAAAACTATGATGAATGATATCAAGAAAAACTAAATAAATGGAGAGATATTCCATGATAGAAAGACTCAATACTGTCAAGATGTTAGTTTTTATCAACTTGATCTGTAATCATTCAAAACCCCAGAAAGGCATTTTGTGGGTGTCAACAAACTTTCCTAAAGTTCTGGAAAGTCAAAAGATCCAGAACAGCCTATACAAAAGATACCATAAACAAAATGTATAGCCAAGCAGTAGACTGGGAGAAGAGATATACATCCAATGTAACAATCAGAAGATTACCATTAAAATGATGCATTACAAACAACCAAATGGAAAAAATGCATACTTCATGTAAGAAGAAACTCAGATAGCCTAAAACACATTTAAAAAACTGCAGTTTCACTATAATCAAGACAGTACCCATTAAAATCACAACGAGAGATCAATTCATACACATAAAAGATTGGCAGAAAATAAATTCTGATTGTTGGAAAGGATGTTGGGGAATAGGAACTCACACACAATGCTGGTGGTAATGCAAACTGGTATAACCACTTCGGAGATCAACTGGGCAATAGCTAGCAAAATGGGAAATGTGGGTATCTGTGCCCCAGCAGATCCATCTGTTGTTTAAAACCCTTGAAAAACGCTTGCATGTGTGTTCAAGAAAATGTTACAAGAATGTTCATGCCAGCATTTTTTATAATAGCAAAATATTGGAAACAATGCAAATGTCCATTAGTAGGAAAAGGAATAAATAACTTGAGGTATGTTTAGTCAACAAACTATTACATATGAGAAAGGTACGTCTGGGAAGGATATGAAGAGGGATGCTGTGCATCCATCAATCTAGTCCTTCGTAGCAGAAAAATAAGGTTTACTACAGTCCATCCCCTTGCTTACCCACACAGCTAGTATAAATTACATTCATCCCCCTCACAAAAGACAACTCCAAATCTCCTTCAGTACCAATATCCAGAAATAGGTCCAGGATTCTGGGTGATGTAAATTCTTACCCATCCAGCCCTAATATGGTGGAACTATATGCTATTGGGGTAGTGGGGGAGGGGAGATTGGAAGACATTTGCAAAGGAGGTGGCATCCAAACTCTGTCTATCGCTCAAGTGGTTGCAATTGTGGTCCAATGATAAAGGGCTAAAATATTAATGTGTCCTCCATCTCCAAAATACTCAAAATAGAATAAAAACTTCCAATCAGAAAAGGAAAACAAAAAAAAGGTAAACACATACATTAACCATTATCCATGGTCCACAGCACATATCACACGCTGCTGGACTCCATGTGCTGCAAACGTTGTAAGACCCTTTGTCAGCCAATCCGGCAGCCCTTGGTCCTGCTTGGGTGGAGAATATCTCTTGTTCTTCATCCTTATGGCCACATCTGAGATGGGCATTAAGGAGCATAACTCTTTCCTGGGCATATAGTTTTAAGAACACGTTACTTTGGGTGCAAGATCAAGAACTGAGGGATTGTGTTAGAGATGTGGTCCTCAATCCCCCAGCTGGGAATGGGTACCAATCCATGGTCTGTTAGGAAGCAGGCTGCACAGAGGGATGAGCAGCGAGCGAAGCTTCATCTGTATTTACAGCCCCTCCCTATCACTCGCATCCCTGCCTGAGCCCGGCCTCCCATCAGATCACTGGTGGCTTTTGATTCTCATGGAAGGGCCAACCCTACTGTAAACTGGGCACATGAGGGATCTCGGTTGTGTGCTCCTTATGAGGGTCTAAGGCTGGATGATCTGAAGTAGAACTGAGGCTGGGACTGTTTAATTGCAGGAAAACAAGCTCAGGGCTCCCATTGGTTCTGCATTATGGTGAGTTGCATAATTATTTCATTATATATTAAAATATAATAATAATAGAAATAAAGTACACAATAAATATAATAGACTTGAATCATCTGGAAACCATCCCACCCATGCCACTCACACCAGCCCCCATGGAAAAATTGTCCTCCATGAAAACAGTCCCTGGTGCCATAAAGGTTGGGAACTACTGCCTGAGGGACCGAGCAGGCACAATTCATTGCCAGCAGCTCTGGCATTTCTTTGGCAGTTTATAGTTTCCTTAGCAGGCATCCTGTCTGTTTGCTCCTAGTGAGTTACGTGGGCTAATAATCTCAAGCCAAAATCTTTTTTTTTTTTTTTTTTTTTTTTTTATATATTGTATAAAGCATTCACCTTGGGTAGAGTGCTGGGGCGTCACAGCACACACCAACCACCAACTCCG
>CAUYRH010146972.1:0-20282 GCA_963574655.1 Perodicticus potto | reverse complement strand
TTTTTTTAATTTTTATTAAATCATAATTGTGTACATTGGTGCAATCATGGGGCACAATGTGCTGACTTTATATACAATCAGAAATATTTTCATTGAACTATTTAACATAGCCTACATGGTCTTTTAATCACTATATGAAGACATTTATATTCTACCTTTAGTAATTTTCACTTGTACCCTTGTAAGATGCACCGTAAGTGTGATCCCACTAATCACCCTCCCTCCACCCATCTAAATTGGGACTTTGATCAACAGAACTGTGATGGTAACTGTTTCTTTCTTAACACTTATAATTCTGTTCTGGGGATAAATTGTAGACTTAGAAATTCTGGTTAAAGGACCCACCTATTTTTTTATTTGTTTGTTTGTTTGTTTTTTTGTTTTTTTTTTGCAGATTTTTGACCCTGGCCGGGATTGAACCCGCCACCTCTGGTATATGGGGCTGGCCCTCTACTCCTTTGAGCCACAGATGCCACACGAACCCACCTATTTTTTACCCTTTTGTTATCTATTACCCTCTAGAAAAGCTATACTTTTGTCCATTCTTATCAGGAGATTCCCCATTTTAACCTTAACAATGAAAATCATTGATCTTTTGAGATAAGGGATTCATTTTTATATATTTAATAGTATGAATAGAGATGTTTTAAGGCTGTTTCTTTTAGTTTATATTGTCTCTTACTTTCTCTCTAGCCCACATGTTGTGAAATATTATGGCAGTTATTTCAAGAACACAGACTTGTGGATTGTCATGGAGTATTGTGGGGCTGGTTCTGTGTCTGATATCATTCGATTACGAAATAAAACGGTGAGTTTACCTACTAGAACAGTGCAGCTGAGTTAGTCTCTCAGGCCATCTCTTTTCTCTAGCCTGTTATTCATGTGCATTCTCCTGTTACCGTATTACAGAGCTGTCTGTCAGGTTTCCTCTGTCCCGGTTCAGACCTCATGATTCTTTTGCCTCTTTACTCTTTCATGTCAAGGCTAGATTATGTTGGGTATTGTAGGCCGTGGGAATGAGTTTAGATTTTATTCCAGGGAAGATAGGAAACCATTGTTGGATTCTAAGCAAGTATAAGAATCATCTGATAAATGTTTTAAAAAGGAAACTTTGGCTCCTGTGTAGATTGTGGGTGGATGAGAGCAGGACTGGGGGAAATCTTAGTGCTTAGGTGTTTTTGTCTTGATAAGAAAAATAAGAATAATGATACTTGGGTGGCGCCTGTGGCTCAGTGAGTAGGGCACCAGCCCCATATACCGAGGGTGGCGGGTTCAAACCTGGCCCCGGCTGAACTGCATCAAAAATTAGCCGGGCGCTGTGGTGGGCACCTGTAGTCCCAGCTACTTGGGAGGCTGAGGCAAGAGAATCACCTAAGTCTAAGAGCTGGAGGTTGCTGTGAGCTGTGACTCCACAGCATTCTACCAAGGGCAACGGAGTGAGAATCTGTCTCTACAAAAAAAAAAAAAAAAAAAAATGATACCCATATTACATATATAAAAGTTGTGAAAGTTAATTTAAATAGGTAAATTGTAAATTGTGAGGTATTTATTATGCAAAATATAAGGTATGGCGTTTTAAAACTCAGTTATGACTTTTGGAGTATTCATATATTATCTGCTTTTCTTTGTTTACATTATTCAGAGTTAGTGTGTTAGCCTAATCAAACACAAATAGGCATCAAATATTAATTTGATACGTGCAAATATTTTTTTAGCACCTACCATGTGCCAAGTGGTTTTATTGGTGTTAGGGATATAAAAGTAAATAAATAAAAGACATTTTTAACGGAGCTCAGTTTCTAACAGGGAAGATTTCACATAAATAAGTATATAAATAATTTGTAATATGTCAACTGGTGATAATGCTGCAGTGACAAATAAGAGGAAATAAAGGAACAGAGAATGATCCAGAAGTGGAGCAGGGAAGGCCACTCTGAATTTATGAGGAGGTGACATTTGGGCATAGACAGCAAAGTAAGAAAGCAAATTGTAAAGACGTAGTTGAAGAGCATTGTAGGCATAGAGACCAGGCCAGTGGAAAGACCCATAAAGGGGAGTGTGCTGGGGGGTGTCCAAGGATAGTAAGGAAGCAAGCCTGGCTGAGGCAGAATGAGCAAGGTAGAGAGTGGCAGAAGATAAAGTTAGCCAGGTACCAGGTAGCTGGGAGCTGGATCATGTGTAAGGCCTTGGTGAGGACTGGCTTTTAAGTGACTCAGGAAGGTTTTGAGCAGATCTGGCTTACGTTTTAAAAAGTTCATGGTGGCTGCTATGTGGAAAATACATTGTGGAGAGTCAAGGGTAGGTGCAGTGAAACCAGTTGGAAGATGATTAAAATAGTTCAGGCAGGATATGATGGCAACTTGGACCAGGGTGGTTACAGAGGACATACACTTTAAAGATAGAAAAGAGTCAAGGTTTTTGGCCAGAGCGACTAAAAGAATTAAGTTGGCTTTTACTAAGAGAGGGAAGAATGTGGGAAGAGCAGAGGACGTTGGATGGGTAGGAGGGAGAGAGTAGGATGGTCGAAATAAACATTTGATTTTGACGTGTTATGCTTATGATGCTTGTTAGGTATTCAGTTGGAGATGTTATGTGGGCAAATATATGAATCTGACGCGGGAGGCGGGGAGATCCTGTCTGGAAATAGAACTTAGGGACTGTGGTCATTGTATCGATGGTATAAGCAGTCAATTGCTAATCACGGGTTGAATAAAATCTATTTATATTTAAGAAAGGGGTCTGGATCTAGTTTTTTCCTTTTCCTATCGTGTTGATGTAAGCTGGTAGACTTAGAGCTTCTTATTCTTCTTTCAGTTAACAGAAGATGAAATAGCTACAATATTGCAATCAACTCTTAAGGGACTAGAATACCTTCATTTTATGAGAAAAATACATCGAGATATCAAGGCAGGAAATATTTTGCTAAATACAGAAGGACATGCAAAGCTTGCAGATTTTGGGGTGGCAGGTCAACTTACAGTAAGTAAAAATGTTACTTGTATTGATGACTTTTATTTCTGTCCTGAGTGAGGAGCAATTCCTTTTGTTTATCTTTTTAAAAAATATAATACTTTGGTAGTAAAAAAAAAATTGTAGAACCTACCAGTAGGTGACAGAAGAGCTAGTAGGTTGTTTTAGATCAGCGGTTCTCAACCTGTGGGTTGTGACCCACAGGAACTGTATTAAAGGGCTGTGGCATTAGGAAGGTTGAGAACCACTGTTTTAAATCCTTTCCTGGGGTTCAGGTTACATAGTTCAACTTTTATAAAGATGAAAACTAAAACAAGAAATGACAGAGTACTCTACTCTATTGGATTATATGAGCATTTTTTTTTTGAGACTGAGCCTCAAGCTGTCCACCCTGGATAAAGTGAGCATCACAGCTCACAGCAACCTCCAATTCCTGGGCTCAAGCAAGTCTTTTGCCACCGCTTCCCAAGTAGCTGGGACTACAGGCGCCCGCCACAACGCCCGGCCGTTTTTTGGTTGCAGCTGTCATTGTTGTTTGGCAGGCCCAGGCTGGATTCGAACCCGCCAGCTTAGATGTACATGGCTGGTGCCTTAGCCCATTGAGCCACAGGCGCTGAGCCATATGAGCATATTTTTTAAGGAAGAAAAGTTTCCTTGAATGAGACAGAACATCATCTCATTCACATTCCAGGTAACACTCAGTAGTTAACCATGCTGGAAACACTCTCATTTGGTTCTAGAATACGGTCTCTTGATTCTCCTCTTACCTCACTAGCACACCACAGTGAAAAGAGGGGGGAAAAAAAAAAAAAAACATGTTTTCGGCTCCATGCCTGTGGCTCAAGCGGCTAAGGCGCCAGCCACGTACACCTGAGCTGGCGGGTTCGAATCCAGCCCAGGCCCACCAACCAACAATGATGGCTGCAACCAAAAAATGGCCGGGCGTTGTGGCGGGCACCTGTAGTCCTAGCTACTTGGGAGGCGGAGGTAGGAGACTTGCTTGAGCCCAGGAATTGGAGGTTGCTGTGAGCTGTGATTTCACAGCACTCTATCCAGGGTGACAGCTTGAGGCTCTGTCTTAAAAAAAAAAAAAAAAGAAAAAGAAAAATCATGTTTTCAAAATAGGAAATATAGAATTATCTGATTTTATAAAATACATAATATATGTGTGAAAGTATATATAGCAAACAGTTCTGAACAGGTAAACTCTAAGATTTGCAACAGTATTAAATATCAAATGGTTTTTTTTCATGGGTGGTAGAATGAATATATAATTTGTTTAACCTTGGTATTATGAAAAATTTTTATTTTTCATTATACATTTATCTAGGGCGTGTTAGGGAATCTCACAGGTAGTATAACAGCACAGAAATTGCTTTGATATTTTTAAAAAAATCAGAAGCTTATTCAGTATTATGATTTCACACTCCCCGAAAGATTTTGTTGTTAGCACAGTAAGTAAATAGTACCAGTGTTATTTTAACTACAATCTTAATAAGGAAATTACCTTGAAAAATATATCCTCTTGTGGGTTACAAAAAATATAATGTTAAAATTAAGAATGTCCATTATGTTTAGTTATAATTTCAGTTATTGGTTGATTACTTATGATGTTCTTATTACTATAATTACTAAAATTATGATGTTCTTACTGCTATAATGCTTGCAGAATTTTTCTTCCTTTTTAATGTATGCAATTTAGTATTTTTAGTGTATTCACAAAACTGTGCAACTATCAACACTTTCTAATTCCAGAACATTTTCATCATCTCCAAAATAACACTGAACCCTTTAGCAGTCACTACCCGTCCTGTTCTCTTTCTGGCTCCGTTAACTTCTAATCTACCTTTTGTCTCTATAGATTTATCTATTCTTAATATTTTGTATAAATAGAATCATACGCTATGTGACCCCTTGTCTCTGGTTTCTTCTTCTTTTTGTTCTTGTGGATTTGTTCCTTAAAAAAAAAATCATGTTGTTATCTTATTAATGTGTTTCCTGGGGGAGGAAAAGGATTTTTTTTTTTTTTTATTTAGAGAGTACTTTATTAGTTTTTGTAATCAAACCCATGTAGATAAGATCTTACGTATTTAATACAGTGCTTTACCCCTGTACAAATGGAAAAAAAATTAAGTTTAACGTTTCTAGACGAATATGGCTGTTAATTTCTGTACAATGCCAACTCAACACAGTAAACTGGGATACTTTTTCCAAAGTTGACAGCACAATTAAAGTTTCCAAAAATTCAAATTATATATGTGTGTGTGTCTATATATATTAAAAGACCAATAATAGCAGTATGTTATGCATGAATAGCATCAACAGCTTTTCCAGGTTCTGTAGTCATTTGAACCAAATTATAGAGACATCAGCACACTCCATTAAAAAAAAGGGAGAAGGGGAGATAAAAAACAAAACCTCAGAAAACAGCAAAGCTTGGTTACTGTTGTGGTACCTGGCACCATTTTTTTTTATTAGCTTCTGAATATTTTATTTTTTTGAGACAGAGTTTCACTCTGTTTCCCAGGCTAGGGTGCTGTGACGTCAGCCTAGCTCACAGCAACCTCAAATTCCTGGTTTCCAGTGATCCTCCTGCCTCAGCCTCCTGAGTAGCTGGGACTACAGGTGCCCACCACCCATCACCATACTCAGCTGATTTTTTTTTTTTTTAGTAGAGACAGGGGTCTCACTCTTGCTTAGACTGGTCTTGAACTCCTGAGCTCAAGGAATCCTCTCTCCTTGGCCTCCCAGAGTGCTAGGATTTCAGGCATGATACATCACGCCCAGCCCAGAGGGAGGAAAAGTAAACTGTACTTGGTCAATGTCATCTTTACCCAGAAATGTGTAATAGTATTTCTGATGGCAACATTGGTATTTCATTTTATGTATTATCATGATTTATTAACTTATTTCCTATAGTTGGACATTGGGTACCTATTTAGGTTGCTTATAGTTTTCCTGCCATCCATGACATAAACTTGGTGGTAAACATTTTTGCATCTAAACTTTTCAACATTTCCTTAAGTATTATTTCCTTAGAATGATTATTTATTTATAAAAAAAATTTTTTAAGGTAATTACTTTACATTGGAAATGGGTTAGGAAATGCATGCAATTTTGAGTCTTTTGATGCATATTACGAAGGTGCTTCTTAGAAGGGAACGATTTCTGCTTTCAACTATGGTGTGTAAATGAGCTCTTGTATTTGCCAATGCTGGATGAATAATAAATTATATTTTCCTTGCCATTTGAAAACAATTAAAATATTTTTTACATTTGATTGTTTGCCATTTATAATTATTCTTTTTTAAATGAACTTTTCATTTTATTTGTCTTTCTTCTTTTTTTTTTCTTTTTTGAGACGGAGTTTCATTTTGTCACCGTTGGTAGAGTGCCATAGCGTTATAGCTCACAGCAACCTCAAACTTTTGGGCTTAAGCAATTCTCTTGCCTAAGCCTCCCAAGTAGCTCGGACTATAGGTGCCCACCACAACACTCAGCTATTGTTAGAGACTAGGTTCTCTAAAAATAGAGAACCTCATTCAGGCTGGTCTTGAACCGGTGAGCCATGTCAGTTTTTCTAATTGAGTGTTGGACCTTTAACAAAATCTATTTAAAAAGATAAACCAGAACTGAAAAAAAAATGTTAAAGTTATTAATCCTTTGTTATTTATGTTGAAGTATCTTTTCCTAATTTGTTAGTTATCTTTTAATTTTGTTTTTTTTTAAATACTATAAAAGTTTCCAAATTTTATATAGAAAAAAATCCATCTCCCTTTTATTTAATGGTTTTTGTCATTGATGTCATGTTTAAAAAGTCCTTTCCTACTCCAGCATTGTAGAACTATTCATCTATGCTTGCTTTCTTAGCACACTCTTGTGGTTTAAAATTTTTTTTTAATTCATAATTTTTTTGTGTGTGTGGAGACAGGGTCTTGCTCTGTAGTGTCACCCAGGGTGGAGGGTATTGCTTGATCACAGCTCACAGCAACCTCAGACTTTTCTCTTACCTTAGCCTCCCCAGTAGCTGGGCCTACAGGCATGGGCCACCATGCCCAACTAATTTTTTTTTCTCAGATTAATATGAGAGTACAGACGATTAGGTTACATTGTTAGCATTTGTTAGGTAGAGTCCAAGTTGTAGTTGTACCCCTTACCAAGGAGATGTGCCATATACCCCTACATTATACCTATTAGATGAGAACAGAACAACTGGCTAAATTTTTATGAACATTTTTTGTAGAAATAGGGTCTTGATGTATTGTCCAGGCTGGTCTTGCATAAACCCCTGGCCTCAGGTGATTCACCTATCTCAGCTTCCCAGGTTTGAGCCTCTGTGCCTGGCTAGGTTTTATTTTTTACATTTAAAGTTTTAACCTGTTTGAACTTATTTTGGTCAAAGTATGAGGTAGAAATTTAAGTGTGGTTTTACAAAAGGCTAGAGAGATGCCTAGTAGATTTTGGGTTTTTTTTTTTTTTTTTGCAGAATCTGTCTTTTGCTTTTGAATGACATTTTAATGATATGTGGCATATATAAATGACTGCATGTGTATGTACATATGCCAGTCTGTTTTTGGACTTAATATTTTTTGTTGCTCTGCTGTTGTACTACTAATATAACTTTGTAACAAAGATCAAGTTGGGGTTATTGTCTACTCATTATTTTATTAATTAAAAAAAAAAATTTAGCCTTCCAAGTAGCCATTTCTAATTGAAATAATCCAGTGCAAACAATTTTAGACTACCACCATTTGAAAATATCCCTGCAAATTTGAATGTTTAGAGTTGAGGAAATGACTAAGCAGAAAGTTAGTTCCTGTGTTAATTGTTTACATATGACTGACAGAGTAATATCAATTTAAAAGTATTACCTGCTATTTGCTCCTGACTGGCATAATCTGAGTTACAGATATTTCAGAGGGAACATTCGCAACGATGATGATGAGTATTTTTGCATATTTAGTTCTATTTAAAAATCCTCTTCTTAATGTACAGGAACTGTAGGAAAGTTCTCTTTTTTTTTTTTGAGACAGAGCCTCAAGCTGTCACCCTGGATAGAGTGCTATGGCATCACAGCTCACAGCAACCTCCAATTCCTGGGCTCAAGCGAGTCTCCTGCCTCTGTCTTCCAAGTAGCTGGGACTACAGGCGCCCGCCGCAACGCCTGGCCATTTTTCGGTTGCAGCCGTCATTGTTGTTTGGAGGGCCTGAGCTGGATTTGAACCCGCCAGCTCAGGTGTACATGGCTGGCGCTTTAGCCCATTGAGCCACAGGCGCCGAGCCGGAAAGTTCTCTTTTAATAGGGCCATGCCATTTTAGAAAACTGTGCAAGTGTTTGTTTGCCATAATGTGTGCTATATCCACATATTCTTCTTTAATTCCCAAACTAAGACTTTTTATATATAATTTTTTATATACCTTTAAAAATATGTCTGATTGCATATGTAAGCCATCAGAATATTATACAGTATTATACAAATATTGTATATTTCTTGTTGTATATTTATTTCTATACAAGAAATATACACTATTGGAAAAGTAAAAGTTTTTAGTGGTTCTGCCTTCTAGATATAACTGTTACTAATAGTTGGGATATATTGTCCCAGATATTCTTTGCTATGATCTAACAGCATTTCTTATTATTGGTTATTATTTTATTATTGTTATGGTCATTATCATATGTGTTTTCCTTTTATAAAAGCAGTGCCATATTATAGATGATTTTCCAATCTAATTTTTTTTCTTCAAAATATCTCTTGTACTTCTTTTTTTTGAGACAGAGTCTCACTTTTCTTGCCTCAGTGGAATGCCATGCTGTCATAACTCACAGCAACCTCAAACTCCTGGGCTCAAGCAATCCTCTTGCTCCAACCTCCCGAGTAGCTGGGACTATAGGTGCCCACCACAACACCCAGATATTTTTTTAGAGGTGGTGTCTCATTCTTGTTCAGGCTGGTCTCAAACTCCTGAGCTCAAGCGATCCACCCGCCTTGGCCTCCCAGAGTGCTAGGATTACAGGTGTGAGCCACCGCACCTGGCCCTCTTGTATATTTTTTCTATGCTGGATAAAGGTATATATATCTTCTTTTTCTTTTCTTTTTAATGTGGTGTTTCAGTGTATGGATAGTTATTATATTAACTTAGTGCCTTTTGGCATTCGTTTGAGTTGTTTCCCTTTTCTCCCCCCCTCCCCACTGCAAACGTTTCTGCAATCCTTATGCATGTGTGTTCTAGCAAGTGCACATAAGATAAATTTCTAGAAATATTTGGATCAAAGGATAGAGACATTTGAAAGTCTATCAAATATTGCTAATTTGCCTGCTAAAAACTTATACCAATTTATACTGCAGTAACATTGGATTTCAGCATATGATTTTCTATGCTGTTATCTTTACTGGTTATTAAAGAAATTTTATCAATCTTAGTTTCTGTTTTAATAATTGAGAATCTTTTTGTGTTTCTTGGTCATTCAAATTTCTTCTATGACTTTCTTGATCATCCCTTTAATATAGTTTTTATGTGTATTTCAAGTACAAGGCATGTTTTATTGTTGAAAATTGTTTTTCCTAGTAGTTTTAAAGGTTAGTGCTGGTCTCTCCCCTTCCTGTTTTAGGATACCATGGCCAAGCGGAATACAGTGATAGGAACACCATTTTGGATGGCTCCAGAAGTGATTCAGGAAATTGGGTACAACTGTGTAGCAGACATCTGGTCTCTGGGAATAACTGCCATAGAAATGGCTGAAGGGAAACCCCCATATGCTGATATCCATCCAATGAGGGTAAGGAAATGGACAGAAAGCCATTGGAATGTTTAGTTACTGATCATCATTAGAAAGTTAGTTCTGTGGCTTACTTGCTTAGGTTTCAAATAATAAATGAATTAATTGTAGGTAAGTGGTATCATTGTAGATGGTACACTTCTGCTGACTCTAGTTGTAGTCACTCGTTAATTTAAGTCTGATCTATCTCTCTGTGGTCCAGAGATACGTAGTGATAGCCCTCTGGCAGGACGTAGGCCATAGAAATGTTTGACTTGTGCAACATACACACTTCTGTAGTTTAGGCATTGTGTTTTTTGTTTTTAGTTTAGTTTTTTTTTTTTTGAGACAGAGTCTCACTTTGTCGCCCTCAGAAGAGTTCTGTGGTGTCACATCTCACAGCAACCTCAAACTCTTGGGCTTAAACAATTCTCTTGCCTCAGCCTCCCAAGTAGCTAGGACAACAGGCATCCGCCACACCTCCTGGTTATTTTTTTTTTTTTGGTTGTTGTTGCAGTTGTCATTGTTGTTTTAGCTGGCCCAGACTGGGTTCGAACCTGCCAGCCTGGTGTATGTGGTCGGCACTCTACCCACTGAGCTGGTGGTGCTGCCCTTATGCATCGTGTTTTAACATGACAACAATAACTGGAGCTGAGTAGCAGTTGTCTCTTTTATGTAGGGCCTGAGCTTTCCACTTTATCCGTGATTCCCCATTGTGTCAACAAGTGTCACTTGCCACTTATTACAGTGTTTTCTCTAATACTTTCCTTGTAATAGTCTTAAAAGGAAAGCAAACTATTGTTTTTTGAACTCAAGTTACTAAAAGCCAACCTGGTTTGTTGGTTTTCTTTTTCCTGCCTAGTCACTGTAGGTTTTTCATATACACATATTTTTTTAGACAGAGTCTCATTTTCTTGCCCTTGGTAGAGTGCCATGGGGTCACTGCTCACGGCAACCTCAAACTCTTGGGCTCAGGTGATCCTCTTGCCTCAGCCTTCTATGTAGCTGGAAGGCACCTATAGGTACCCACAACACCTGGCTATTTTTAGGGACAGAGGCTCACTTTTGCTCAGACTGGTCTTGAACTCAGGCAATCCAACCGCCTCAGCCTCCTAGAGTGTTAGGATTACAGGTGTGACCCACCGTGCCCAGTCATCCTGTAAGTATCTGAATCTGTAGGTTCTGGTTTGTGGATCCCCAGATTCTTCATCTGGAGGCTCTGGGCTCTCCAATCTCCATTAACTTCTAGACGTGTTAAGGGCCCATAGTCTGCATCTCCAGTGAAACTTCCTCAGTATTGACACCATAAGGGGTGCTCAGGCTTTACCTGCCCATGGAGGTCCTCATCACAGCACTGTTGTAAGACCACCCACCCTACCTTCCTCAGGGGCCCCATATTCCTCTCCATCCCTCCCTACCCTAGCTCCTCCTCTTCTCTGATTAATTAGTTCTCCTACTAAAAGACTTAACAGTTTTTTTTTTTGAGACAGAGCCTCAAGCTGTCACCCTGGATAGAGTACTGTGGCATTACAGCTCACAGCAACCTCCAATTCCTGGGCTCAAGGGAGTCTCCTGCCTCTGCCTCTCAAGAAGCTGGGACTACAGGCGCCCGCCACAACGCTTGGCCATTTTTTGGTTGCAGCCATCATTGTTGTTTGGGGGGCCCGGGCTGGATTCGAACCCACCAGCTCAGGTGTACGTGGCTGGCGCCTTAGCTGCTTGAGCCACAGGCGCCAAGCTGACTTAACAGTTTTTTGAGAGTATTCATGTGCCCCCCCCTCTATTTGGAGGGGAGAGAGTAGAGGAGATTTACTGGTTATGTGTGTAGATATAAAGATTATAACTTAAGCTGCTTATTGTAAAGAGTTTTATTGTAGAGGGACCCACTTCAACTTTCTTTGGAAGTGCTCTAAACTTTCTCTTTTTAAGTACTCTAAACTTTCTCTGTTCTTCCTAAATAAAATCTGTTATTCTGAAAAAAAAAAGGAAAGAAAAGTTTTTTTGTTTTTTACAAAAACTGTTTTTCTTTTTATTAGAAATGCCATAAGTAATAGTTTTATTTTTTGAAATAAGAAAATTTAACTGTAGGCTTGGAGCCCATAGCACAGTGGTTATGGCACCAGCCACATACACCAAAGCTGGCAGGTTTGAGTCTGACCCAGGCCAGCTAAACAACAGCAACAAAAAATAGCCGGGTGTTGTGGTGGGCGCCTGTAGTCCCAGCTATTTGGGAGGCTGAGGCCAGAGAATCGCTTAAGCCCAAGAGTTTGAGGTTGCTGTGAGCTGTGACGTCACAGCGCTCTACTGAGGGCAACATAGTGAGACTGTGTCTCAAAGAAAGAAAATTTAACTAATGTAGTAGGCCAATTACAAATTTTTTTTTTTGTTGTATTTGGCTTGGCTTTGGAGGTTAATGACTACTTGATGATTTTAGGCTGGCACCTGGGAGTGGTTGTGAATTTTTTGTACTTTTTTAATATTCAAAAAAATTTTTTTTATTTTATAGAGATGAGGGTCTTCCTATGTTACACAGGCTGGTCTCAAACTCCTGGTCTCAAGCAGTCTTCCCACCTCAATGTCCCAAGGTGCTGGGATTACAGACATGAGGCACTGTGCACAGCCTGGTTATGACTTTTTGGGGGGGCTTTTTTTTTTTTGGTCGAGTCAAGAGTTCTACCCTATGCCCTGAGCACAGTGCCGTGGCATCATAGTTCACTGCAACCTCAGACTCGGGCTGTGGGCATCCTGCTGCCTCAGCCTCCCGAAACTGCTGGGATTACAGGTGCTCGCTGTGGCACCCAGCTGGGTTTTTCATTTTTTTCATGAGTTGGGGTCTCACACTTGCTCAGACAAGTCTCAAACGCCTGAGCTCAAGCGGTCCTTCCTCCTCAGCCTCCCACAGTGCCTGGTTGTAACTTTTAAAGAGGAAGGAAACTTGACAACTACAGGGGTGAGATTATCTTCAGGATATGGACACTCTCAGACCTTCCACTTTAAAAGGCAGCGTACAGTAGTTAGCAAAAAAAGAAGAAGGCTTACTTGACGGGAGACTTAGGGACGAAGACCCCATATGAGACAGGGAAAGAGGGAGAGAGGTATATCAGGTTCTCTAATTGTCACGCTTCCTACTTTGAAATGCTCAGACTTTTGTTGGAATTTGGAGAAGTGAAAAATCATTTTACCAAGCTTCAAATGTGATCCAGACATAAATTTTTTATTGGAGCTTCACTTTTATTTTATTAAATCTTCTTTTGTTTGTTCCTTCATTTATTTTAACTAGGCAATATTCATGATTCCTACAAACCCTCCTCCCACATTCCGAAAGCCAGAGCTGTGGTCAGATAGCTTCACGGATTTTGTGAGGCAGTGTCTTGTGAAGAGCCCTGACCAGAGAGCCACAGCCACTCAGCTCCTACAGGTATGAATCACCCTGTGTGCTGCCTCTCTCCATTTCATTCACATGCTGACTGGAAAATGCTATTACGCCACCAACCTGGAGGTAGCAGGAAAGAAGTATAAGACATTCTATGTTTCCAGGGAGCTTTGGATATATCTGAGTAGAAAAGAATGTTAAATCATCGGACAAGACAGCAGTGCAAGAACTTACAGGACTGTACGGGATTAGAGAAAGGGAATTGATGTTTAATGAGCACTTGCTGTGTGCCACGTGCTTTGCACATGTTATGCCATGTAATTATTGCATAGATCTTGTGAAGTCTGGGTATTATTACAGTTTTATAGTTGAGAAAATGGAGGTTAGGGAGGTTAACTCATTTTGAGTCACTCAGCTGGCGTACAGTGGAACCAACATTGGTCTTTCTGATTGCAAAGCAGGTGTGCCATCAAGTCTGTCCATTCTGCCAAGAATTGAGATCACTGGTGAGTGCTGTTGTAGCTCAGGATAGCAGGAGGCCACTTTGGAGAGACTAGAAGTGCTTTCCTGGAGGAAGTAGCTTCTATGCTCGGGTCTTGAAGGATGGGTGAGCTTTGGCAGGCAGTACGCTTAGTGTTTAGGAGTTTGCATTCTGAAGTCAGACTGACCAGGTTGGAATCCTGGCTCCCTATTTACTAGCTTTGTGACTTTGGACAAGTAATTTAACCTCTCTGTTTTTCTGATTTTCTTATCTTAAAGTAAGGATAAAGTACCTGCATCATATGGTGTAATGATTAAGTGATACAACGTGCAACTTGGAGTAATGCTTTACATGTATTGCAAATAGTATGTTATGGACTTGATAAGTACCTGTTATTATTGTTGGGCCTGGCCACTGGTTTTCAATCATTTTAGACTCAATGCTTCCTTTTTATAACCTTTTTATGTTAAAACTCTCATTACTTTTCTGGAATGGAAACGCTATAGGACACTGAACAGAATAAGTGAGATAAATTATTCAGTGATTTCTTTTTCTCTCTCTCTTTTTGGAGATAGAGTCTCATTCTGTCACCCTGGCTAGAGCGCAGTAGTGTCATCATAGCCTACTGCAACCACAAACTCACAGTCTAAAATCATTCTCCTGCCTCAGCCTTCCCAGTGGTTGAAACTACAAGTACATGCCACCACACAGGCCTAAGTTTTTCTCTTTTTTAGTAGAGCTGGGGTCTTGGTCTTGATTTTGCTGAAGTTGGTCTTGAACTCTTGAGTTCAAGTGATCCTTCCGCTTCAGCCTCCCAGAGTGCCAGGATTACAGACCTGAGCCACCATGCCCAGCCTGTTCAATCATTTCTAAATAATGTCTTTTATTACATTAAACTCTTCCTCCAAATTCACTTCCTGAAGTGGCCTTTTTGCGTATTTCTTGAAAAAAAATTTTGGAATTACCTCCTAAAGTGCATATACAGTCTGAGACATTTGAAATCTGTGCAGAATGTGCTATAGTTCATTGCTTTTGAGACAATTCCACATTTTGCAGGATTGCTAGGGTCAGTACCTGCTATCTCATGCCATTTGTCTCTAAATATTGTGACAACCTCAACGTGCTCTCAACATGTTTACAGAACTTTGTCAAGAGCAATGCTTTCAACTGTTTTTATCTCAGGGTGCACTTGAACCTATAGATAAACTTCCATGGCACACTTAAATTATGTTGATAAAAAAAGAGTAAAAAAAAATACATATATATATTTACTGTCCTTTAACCTTCTTTTCAAAATAATTTAATTAACGATCTTTAAAACTTTTCATAGCAGCCAGCTGTGTTGGCTCACTCCTGTGATCCCAGTACTGTGGGAGGCTGAGGAGGGAGAATTGCTTGAGCTCAGGAGTTTGAGACTTGCCTGAGTGACAGTGAGACCCTGACTCATTAAAAAAAAAAACCAGTGGGGCACCACAGCAAGTGCACATAATCTCCGGAGGCTTCCGGAGGCTAAGGCATCAGGATTTCCACACCCCTAGTCTGAGGTTGCAGTGATCTATGACACCATTGCCCTCAGTCTGAGGTTGCAGTGAGCTATGACACTGTTGCCCTCTGCTCAGGGCATACGGTGGAATTCTGTCTGAACAAAACAACAACAAAAAAAGCAAAGAAATAAAAAAAAATAAAAATAAGCAAAGAAATAAAAAAAAATTAAAAAGTAAAAATTTTCACAGCATACCTAAGATCCTCACAATGATTGAAAATAACTGGTATAGAGGGTATACACCCTATTGATATTTTCTAGATTTGACTGAGAAATGGCGTAGGCATTCCAGCCAAGCTAAAAAGTGGGCAAAGCTTGAATGTGTATCTGCTCAGAGTTGTAAAGTGAGTGGTTTAGCTATTGTCTGAAGCATAAAGAGAAAGATTAGATTTACTGATTGATTCCACAGATGTTATCAAGTATCCTTTATGTGTCAGGCACTGTCGCCCTATAAACTGTCCAGTGTTTTCCACCTTCTTGTTTAAGCACCCATTTGTCAAGAGTGCCAAAGGAGTGTCAATACTGCGAGACTTAATTAATGAAGCCATGGATGTGAAATTGAAACGCCAGGAAGCCCAGCAGCGGGAAGTGGACCAGGACGATGAAGAAAACTCAGTGAGTGGCAGGCATTGCCGTGGGCCTCAGGCATTAATGCTTGTTATTACATGATTGCCAGGCCAGGTAAGATGAGTAGAAGATGACGGATGAGCCTGGAGTTGGAGTCTCGAGTGACTGTGACCTAATCCAGAGCAAGGCATGCCAGAGGCTTGCTGGGTCTGTGCTCACTCTTCTCCCAGTGCTTTCTAAAAGACTCAAATTCCAGTCTTTTGCCGCATTATCTTTTATTCAGTTTTAACTTTTTATTTTGGAGTTAAATTTTATATTTAACTATTTATTTCTGAGACCTGGTTTCTTCATGCCCTTTTGGGGAATCTAGGAGCCATACTCCACATGTAGCTTTTATACTTACACACGCCCTCACAACCCTGCCATTCTTAGGGTATTCACATCAGTTTCTGAGATCTATGTTGCAAAACTTTAGTAGAGAAAGAAATCTTAGTCCCAACTTGAGGTTTTGTCATTTTACAGGAGGAGGATGAATTAGATTCTGCCACAATGGTTCGAGCAGTGGGTGATGAGATGGGCACTGTCCGAGTAGCCAGCACCATGAGTGATGGAGCCAATACTATGATTGAGCACGATGACACGTTACCATCACAGCTGGGCACCATGGTGATCAATGCAGACGATGAGGAAGAGGAAGGGACTATGAAAAGTAAGGCTCTTATTAAATCTACTAACTTCTCAGACAATACATGTACATTTCAGAAAGGACAGGTTCTCAGCGTCCATGCAGACTTGGTCTTGAGTCCCTGCTTTTGTTGCCACAACCAGAGAAGTAAAAGCATTGGAGTCTTGTGTAGAAAAAGGACTGAAAGAAAAGGTTGGAGGCTGTAAATATCTCATTTTTCCTCAAATGTTCGTGCACTTTTTAGCATCCATGGGTAAATCCTGCCTGTAATGATATCACTGTGATATTTCTGTTTCCCTCATTCCTTTTACATTTATTAATTTGTATATTATTTCCATAATGAAGAATTATCCTTTCTCCTTTGCTTATTTATTTATCCCATTATATATTAATATTACCTGTATGGATTAATAAGTATTTGTTTTATTCTTTGGGCAATTTTCCAATTATATCATTATTTATTTTGCTTTTCAAATTTTCCTAACTGGCTATAGAGGCATTTTCAGGTTGGCTCCTGTGCACTTTTTTTTTTTTTATCTGAGACAGAGTCTTGCTTTTTTGCCTGGGCTAGAGTGCAGTGACATCATCATAGCTCAGAGGTCAAGTGATCCTCCTACCTCAGTCTCCATAGTAGCTAAGACTATAGGAGCATGCCACAGTGCTCAGCTAATTTTTTTCTATTTTTAGTGGAGAGCAGGTCTTGCTCTTGTTCAGGCTGGTCTCAAATTCCTGAACTCAAGTGATCCTTCTGCCTTGGCCTCCCAGAGTGCTGGGATTATAGGTATGAGCTCCTGCATGTGGCCGCCTGTCCACTTTTGACATGCCTTCATTCTTTTGTTCAAGCACTACCAGTTACTTTAGGCTTATTTTGAATTTTCTGTATCATAGTTCTGAAAGCACTCATCTTTAAGGAGCCCTAATTTCTTTTATTGGAAATTGGTATTTAGAAACCAAGATCACTGTTCTGGGATTCTTTTGATAGGCACAGTTAAAATATATACATATATGTACGTAGAGAAACCCACACATACATACATTTGTATATTCATTTTTATATTCCATCTGTGTGTATGTGTGTTCATATATATAACATGTACATTTTATATAGTATATATAGTTTAATATGTATGTATTTTGTATTTAAAACCATGAGACTATTATGATAGATTTGATTCCAACCCACTGCGATAGGGTTGATTTTTTTTTTTTTTCATCCTATATAATTTCTGTCCCGCACTAGTGAGGGAATCCCATAATCTGCCTCATTATAACTCTTATTATTTTTTATATACAGTAGAACTTCCATAGTTAACCACCTTCCTACTTGACCACTTCCCTAAGTTGACCTAATTTTCATTGACTGAACATGCACCATATGTAGGTACCAATACAGTACGCCTAGTTCCTTATGCTGACCACTTCCACTTGTTGATCAATTTGTTGTAGTCCCTTGGGTGGTCAACTTACAGAAGTCCTACTGTATTTACTTATTTGTTCAAGACTTGTATACATATCAAGTTTTTTTAAGAATTGTTAACTCATACCCCTAAGAGAGGCATATATACCAACTAAAATACAGTGTTTATCTTTAGCCTTTAGTATCTGATTATAATAAAACATTTTTCTGAAGTTACATGGGTCAGCTTATTTCTTCCCTGCCCTCATCAGTATAGTTGTATGATTCATTTGTAATGCAGTTAGACTATTGGTTACAGTCTGTATCCACTTAGGTTATTGCTGGGAGTAGAATTATAGGTATTTTAAATTTTTACATATTTATTTTCCAAAGTTTCTAGAGTTTATTTTTTTCAGGAAAAAAAAATCCCCCCAATATTGATAATGTTATAATATGTCCATCCTGTAAATTAGGACTTTGAGCTCTAGATTACCTTTTTAATCCTTTCTTCCTCTCATTTTGTTTGATAGCCTGAAAAATGGATATTTGCTAAGTGTTTATAAAAACAACAGGGCCTGTGCTAATCTCTTTAAATTCTTAATTCATTTAGTGTCCTTAGGTAGTGTTTCATCCCTGAAACTCAGGATTAAAGCACCCTAGAAATACTGTTTCCAGTTACATAAATAATTGGCTAAATGTTATGTACTAGATTTCTTTCCACCTCCTCTGCCTTTTTTTAAAGTAACCAATGTGGTTTGTTAGGAACATTTGTTTTAGAATAATGAGCTGCTGACCACTAATTCATTTCATTGACTCTGAGAACTAAATATTGTACTTGCCTTAAGGGTTTTAATTATGTAGGTGATTGTAATCACTGTGTAATGTAACTAGGCTGACCCACACTAGCTTGTGTTGTGCATGCATGTGTTAGGGAAAAATCTGCTCATTTTTATTTAAAGAATTTTGTTCCAGATAAGATTTTCATATTTCAAATGCTAATTAATTCAATGAGTTGCTTATTCTTTTCAATTTCTGAACTTGGATAGTTTTAACATGTCTAATGAGAAACATGTATCTGTTATGATAATCATGACAAGAGCCATTTAAAAACCTCAGCAGTCACAGGCTGAGTGACATTAAATAAACTCAGTTCACAATCTGTTGCAGGTCTTGTAATTCAGTTTTTGAATTACAAGTTTGACAGTTTGCCACTTTAAGATCTTTACCCCTTCCTGTTTTAGGAGTTATTTAAACTTAAACTATTATGGAAAATTAAAACTTATATACATTATAGCTGTCGTATGAATGGTATAACCCAACTATAACCTAAGAATATAGGGGCAAGGGTAGGGAGGGGAAGGGGGAGGGGAAGTTGGGGCGGAGGGAGGGTGATTGGTGGGGCCACACCTACGGTGCATCTTAGAAGGGTACAGGCGAGCCTTGCTAAATGCAGAATACAAATGTCTTCATATAATAACGGAGAAATTGCCAGGAAGGCTATGTTAATCCGTTTGATGAAAATAGTTAAGATTGTATATGAAACCAGCACATTGTACCCCTTGATTGCACTATTGTACACAGCTATGATTTAATGGTAAAGATAAAAAAAAAACAAAACTTATATACAGTTACACAGAATAACATCATGACCCCTATGGACCTGTCACCCAGCTTCAAAACTGATCAATTTACTGCCCATTGTATTTCAACTCCGCCTTCTCAAAAACAAATAGTAAACTGAATCAATTTAAAGCAAATATTGAGTATCATATCTCTTCTTCAAAATTTGTTTTTAAATATTTAAAGCAGACCAAGGACAAACCTGGTTCAGATACTCATAATTCATTTTCCTTCTATGGGTTCAGTAAAAATAAAGAATTATTACATTTATTTATATTCATTGCCCCTTGTAGCTCAAAAAATCAACAACATTTATAAACATATAGATCATGGCTGATAACAGAACTTAAATTTCTGGAAGTTAAAATTTGTGAAAATAAATAAGCTTTTATCTGGTGTCTTCTTTGAATCTATATGAAATGTTTATCCTTGGGAATTAAAATGATAACTATTGGGGAAGCCTGTGCATGTGTGGAGGCAGGGGGGTATAGAATATGGAAACTCTCTGTACCTTCCTCTCAATTTTGCTGTGAACTTAAATCTCAAAAAAAAAACAAACAAAAAAAAAATGTTTGTCACCTCCTACATACAACATTTAATAAGACACACACCACTATAATTGTTAACAGTAGATTTATAGAATCTGAGTTTGTAATTTTAAAGAAACTTTAACATGAACATAGTAGACTCTTGAATTTATAACTTATTGTTTAGGATATGTAGGTCAGAACCTTTTCTGAACTTTTTTTTTTTTTTTTTTGTAGAGACAGAGTCTCACTCTATCGCCCTCCGTAGAGAGCTGTGGAGTCACAGCTCACAGCAACCTCTACCTCTTAGGCTTGAGTGATTCTCTTGCCTCAGCCTCCCAGGTAGCTGGGACTATAGGC
>CAUYRH010146971.1:0-14698 GCA_963574655.1 Perodicticus potto | reverse complement strand
ACATTTAGTCCCAAGTGTAAAGTGAAGGAGACACCAAGGCACAGGTGTCTCCTCAGCAGTTGTCCAGCCTTTTTGGCTATTGGAGCCTCTGGTGGGCGTTGTAGGTCCCCCTCCTTGCCTGTCATCCAGCCCACTGGCTTTGAGGTTGAAGTCTTTGGATGAGCTTTTTATTGAAGCCCTCTTCCATGAATAATGTGAGGAAAAGGAAAAAAAAAATAAACTGCTATGAGCTATGATGCCATGGCACTCTAACTAAGGTGACAGAGGAAGACCCTGTCTCAAAAAAAAAGAATGATTCTTTTCTTCATAACTACTGCAGAATAAGTAGAAAATGATTTGTCCACATTCACAGTAAGTTGAGTTGGGAAGACTCACAAAGTTATCCATGGGAAAAGGCAGAAGGATGTCCGTGTGGTTCAGTTGGCACAAAAGCCAGTAACATCTATGGGGAGAGGGAGGAGATTTGTTCTTACTATTTACAATGGTAATGGATAATATTAAAGAATCATAAATATATGCTGGGCATTGTTCTAGACACTTTGAATATTTAAACTTATTTGATCTTTACATCAACCCTAAGTCGTAGGTAGTATTAGTTTCCTCATGATGATGATACTGAAAAACTTTTCCAAGGTAACATAACCAATAAGTAATACAGCCAATATTTAATCCCAAGGAGTTTGACAGTGGAGTAGGTGTCAACAAACATTTTCTGTAAAAGAGCAAATAGTAAATATTTTTGGCTGTGTGTATCAGTATGATCTTTGTTTCACTTACTCTACTGTTGCATCAAAAAAGAAGTCATAGATGATATGTAAGTGAATGGGCATGGCTGTGTTCCAATAAAACTTTATTTATAAGGAAAGCAGACAGAGGAAGACATATGGCCCATAGTTTGCTGGCCTCTACTCTAGAGATCAACTATTTTCCTTTCCAAAATTAGATTTTTTTTTTTGCCATTATTACACATACACAGGAGATGAACAAAGTCATATTATTTTTTATATTTACATATATTTACATACTTGTGGAGTCACTTAAAAGCCTTGGTGTATAAGGAAAAGATTAGAAACATGAATCATTAACAAGAATGAATTCAAAATGTAATTACTTGCATAACGACAGATATTTTGGAATGTGTTCACCATGTGTAGGACAGAAGACTTTGTGTGTGCATGTGTGTGTGTGTGTGTGTGTGTGTGTGTAGAAAGAGGTGGTCTAGGGCGGTGCCTGTGGCTAAAAGGAGTAGGGCATTAGCCCCATGTGCCGGAGGTGGTGGGTTCAAACCCAGCCCCCGCCAAAAACCACAAAAAAAAAAAAAAAAAGAAAGAAAGAAAGAAAGAGGTTGTCTACACATAGAGGATATTTTGTATGACTTTGTAATGAGTATTTTGTAAATAAAGGTACGTTTTGTTACAATATCCCATTTACCTATGTATGGTGACTCTTTGGACACCCTGGAATTACATGTGAGAGTTTCTGTTGTGGATTCCATACAAAGTAATGAGTTTCATTTTTTTTTTTTCTGTTTCTCAAATGCCTCATAATCCTGATAGAATCTGATGAATTGGAACAGCAGATCCACTTGTTTCACACGCATGAATCTTCCCAAATTCGACAACACCTGTTGCCTTGAATTCATGATAGTGATGATGCTGGCTGAAATTCCCATTCCCTTTTGATTGGCTATGATGTCTGTTGGCTTCTTACTATTAAGGCTTTCCTTCCACCTGCTCTAACCTGTTTACTGGATTTAATTGAGTCCCTATCAGGAGAGAGTGGATCAGATAAAAGAATAAGAAAAGAGCTGGTCTCTCCATCAGTGTAGGTTCCTTTTTTATTTGTCTCCAGTCATTAGAACAGATGTAAAATCTCTGAAAGGGGCTGATTAATTCAGAAGGCAATGTGAAACTGGGTGCTCTGAACATAAAGTCGATGGTAGAAGAATTAATATTAATACTAATAACTGACCTTTACAAAGCACCTTATGTTTTACATAATGCTTTACCCTGTTCCTACCAATGACAGATCTGGCTCTCCCTTCCTGTCTCTGGGTGCCAGAGGATTTGTCCTCATGGTGTTTTGGAGTGTGAGGCTCCTGATACAATCTCCTCTGAGCAGGTGCTAGGACCTGAACACATTACATATTCATGCAGTTGCGGGTGGAGATGGAAACCAAAGCATGGCATCGGTAGATCCAAAAGGTGATTCTTTACATCTTCTATCTCTTTAAATCTGGGGCCTTGCTTGTCAAGGAGCAGAAAAAGTACATCATTTAAAAGTGCATCTGTCACTTACGTGCTTAGAAACATGTCACAGTGAGTAGTGAAACATTATTAATTCCTTTTGCCTTCAAAGAATAATTCATGCACTTACAAGTATAATCTGCATCACAATGAAATATTTGGATGTAAGCGTAGGTGTAATTAGTGCCAGCAAATCTCTGAAACAAGAGAAGCAAGGAAATTTATAGTTAACTCAGCTTAGACATAATCAGTGTGCCAAGGATTTTAGGAATCTGCTACAATCTCCTGTAATCTTGGCAATTCTGAGGGCCAGCGAAGGAGAGAAATGTGAGAGCTACCTCCAAAGCTTTTGACCTGTGAATGAGATGTGAGCTACTCATTCAGGTTTTGCATACTCTCCATAATTTGGATTCTTTAATTTTTCAATGTGGCAACTATTTATTAAGTGCCTGTCCTCCCTGGACATAGGATGATATAAGTCTAATAATAATAGCATGCTGGGTGCTGTTGGTTCCCTGCCCGGATCTGCCTGACATGATTGCTGTGACTATTGGCTGTTATCAGCTCACAGCTGTCCTATTCTTTAGGAAATTGCCCTCGGATAAACTGTAGCTGTTTGACCGTGGAGGATATGTACTTCACTGCCTACCCAAGGGAGACAGCTCACAGCCAGTGACCAATTGACCTGGAAGGTTTGAATGGGAATAGGGATGATGATAAAGGGCCGGAGCCATTCCTAGGTAAAATCAACTCTCTGGTATGATTTATGTTCCAGAACTCCCCAGGGGATCAGGCTGAATCTAGAATTCAGCTAGATATGGCTTCGCCTCTTGCCCTGTCTTGCTTTCTTCACTCCTTATTCCTGAGACCTCTCCTTCAATTAAATCACAGATATCCAAGTCTTCATGTCACATATTTTCTCTAGGGAGCCCAGCTTAAGACAGAGCTAAGACTTGTTGCATCAATTGCTAGGAACTAAGAAGGTGTTGGCAGAACAATGTAAATATATCATCTCAATGGACAATGCCAATAGCTTTTGCTGTTGGAATTGAGGCTCAGAGATGTTAGGCGCTCAAAGTCCTACAAATAGAAGTGGCTTTCTGGGATAAGGTCAATCTGACTTCAGACGTTTCATTCTAACCTGCTACCTAAGTTGAGTAAGAGACATAAGAATACCTTCTCCCTACCCATGGGCGCTTACAGTTCAACCAGCAGAAAAATCAAATGAAAAACTATTATCAGAGAGATGCAAGAAAGGTTCTGGGGATTCAGAGGAGGGAGAACTCACATCCAGTTGAAAACCATGACTGTCTGTAGCAATTTTATCACATATATACACAGAGACCATGCTGATCTCTCAGTTTTTTTCAGCTGGACTCATGCTGGTGTTGAGTGTGGGGAATTTCATGCCTTGTATTTGCAGAGTAGTCATGTGAGTGAGTTGGAGGGGTACAAGCACATGGTCACAGCATAAGGCTCTTCATGTACCTGATGCAGATAAATCTTTGGTGAACATGGTACCAAAGGAGGGGGAGGGTGTGTTGGCCTCTTGATTCCAGAGACAAAAAGAACAAGGTCTCAACTTCTTTAATGGTCAGAAAGGAAGAAGACTTTTTTTTGATGATGTCTTCTCTGAAACTGGCTACGTGGAGGCCAAAAAACACAGCTTCTGTGGTCCTATTCTTACCTTTTGAATCATTCATCTAGGATAGGAAGAGTAGAGATGGGGAGAATGATGGGACTGGGGACATGTGATAGATATTTAAAGACTTGCTCATTCTTAGAAGGGTACAGGTGAAACCTACTAAATGCAGAATATAAATGTCTTAACACGATAACTGAGAAAATGCCATGAAGGCTATGTTAACCAGTTTGAGGAAAATATTTCAGATTGTATATGAAACCAGCACATTGTACCCCATGATTGTGTTAATATACACAGCTATGATTTAATAAAAAAAAAACAAATAAATGAAATAAAGACTTGCTCATGGGATTGGCTATGACTTGAATTAAACTCCTTCACTGTTACTTTCCAACCCCTAGAAACTAATACCCACTATTTTGTTCACAGGCCTTATGGAGAAGCACAGTGTAATCTGCATTAATCTACAGTAGCTTGTTCCCCAGCTAGAAAAAGAACCAGGGAGGGTTTGTGGCCTCCTCTGATGCTTCCCACACAGTGCCTTGTTCCAGAGGATCTTCACACTGAATAGCAATCAGTGGAAGAGTTAATGTAGAATCAAACTCTGATGTTTCTTCTCCCAGCTCAGTTGCTTTGGTTTTTCCTTGGGAATCCATGGTTTATTTCATTTTTGCTCTCCGTGGAAAAAAAAATTCACGTACAGACATATAACTCTAACATCATTAGAATGGCTCACATGTTTGCCCTGAAAAATCCTTTACAGCAAGATTTTAAACATCAGACAACAGTACTTAACATCTGCGTGATTTGATCTTTGTGGGCAAGGTATGCAATTTCCTCAGTTTCATCCACCTAGTAATTGCTAATAATTGCTCCTATCATTCCCTTCCCTTTGTGGTTTCACAGAAGCAAACAAAATTATTCATTTGAAAGTGCCTAGTAGAATCAATGACTAATTAAATAAAAGAAAGTTGTTATATTCTTTTATTCTAGAAACTTGGTGAATTTTCTCTAGGCCAGATCATGGCTAGGTCAAGTCAATTTTATGTTGATTTACGTGGCATTTTCTGCTTTCCTTCGTGGTAGAAATAGACATTCTTCCAGCAGTGCCCCGCTCTGACTTTCTTAAATGCTCGTAGTGTTTGTTTGTTTCAAGGATGGAGGATTACACGGTGCTCACGTTGCCCAGCGAATGTCTCCTTTGAACTGTGAGTGAGGCCCGGGGAGTCGAGCACAAGCAGATGGAAGCAAAAGGTTGCTGAACACACTGCAGGTCTACTTTGTAGACTGAAGTACGCTAGCTTTTAAAAAATATTTCTGTTCAGGTTCTCAGAGGCAGCTGCTGTCATTTGGACTTGAAGGTCTTCATTGTTTCATTTTCTCAAATTGTAAGACCCTGTGCTAAGTCTTGAATCTGGTGTTTTGTTCTGTTTTGTCTTTTTCTTCCCTACTTTCTAGACAGTAAAATAGTTAGCATTCATTCAAGCTGTTTATGTGGGTGACAGTAGTTTCAGGTAACAAATAGGAAGGGCTATGCAAGGAATAAATCTTATGTTTTCTAGGAAATTGTCATAAAAAATACTGAAAGGGTTTTAATGAGAATTATCCTTCTGAAAAATGTCTCTGTGCCATGTAATATGTGCTTGACCTTACTATGACTTAGGTTATACAGTGTCAAAATTCAGAGGAGCTCTGAAATTTCCATTCCCTCCTTTGTTCACTTAATAGCAGGAGTAAAAGGAAATTGGGACTAGAACTCAGGGCACCTGCTTCTAACCTGGGGGCATTCCCTGTCCTGCACCAGCTTGAGAGATTGAAAAGGGCTTTGCGTCTGTCTCTCCTCAACCTTCTTCATCCACAGAGGTGAAAATAGGCCCACCTGAACTCTAGTATCCCGCCTCCTGGCCAGGTGTCTTCATAAATCACCAAACACATGAAATGGAACCATCTTTCAGGAAGCATAATATTCAAAAATAAAGCAGAAAAATTAGGGCTTAGTATAGATGAGTTTCTTTACCATCCTTATAACTGAGCTTGAGAAACTACATTTGGGTTGAAAAGCCTAGTACTTTCTAAAAATAGCTGTAGTTTTTGTAGGACATGGTCAAAAACATACACATCATCCAGCTTATGGCCAGTAGAGGGCGATCAAGTTAATACAATCTTTTTGAGATGTGGGGCTCTCAATTAATGCAAGGATGCGAATAAATAAAACAAAGAGCTAAGTTAGCCTTAATGTTTTAAAGCAAACCCTTTAATCAATATCCACAAAACTGGGGAAACACATCTTGCTTTATCTACTGGGGTCATTCACCAAGGAGTATTACAGAGTTATAGCACAGTCTGTAACAGTTCATTAATTAAGCCCTAAAAATCGAGGCAGCTTCTCCATCACCGTCAGTGGCTGTCAGGAAGAAGACCGATACGAGACCTGCCGTGTGTTTTTCTAACGTTTGTAGAATTTTCATATTAACATCAACAAAAAGCTGTTCTCTGCCAGAGTGAAAGGACCTCACATCAGATGTGATGGGGAGTAGCTCTTAACTCATTTCTCACACCTCCCTCTTCCTCCCTATTCAATTTTCAAGGACTCAGCAATAAACAAATCAGCGGTGGAGGATCCCGCCTCCCTGGCTCACTCCATGAGCAGCATAAATCAGTTCTGCTCTTGATTAGAGCCACGGGCAGGTTTGCAGCATTTGGAAACTAAATGAACAGCTCTGTGGTCAGGGAGATTTTCACCATCTCAAGCCACGGGCAAGATCAGTGTGAAGAAGGAAGACAAATATCAATTCCCCGGTAATCCTTTCATTTGTGTGGTTGGGAAACATTCCTTGATCTTCTGATATGTGTCAAAGGCTGAGAAACAGCTGTAAGTAAGACATTTGGCTTCACTTAAAGGGCCAATTTGAGCCATATTCTTGGACAAGAAGTGTATGAGAAATACTCAAGGAATATCAACCTTTATAGAAAAGCTATGTGTAACTTTAATAGCTGGCATTGATTGAGCATTTACTATATACCAGACCTCTGCTAAACCCTTTCTATGCAATATTTGCACTTTACACGTAATATTTTATTGAATATTGAATACCTCATGATATACTTTAAAAATGTTATAATCCCCTGATGCAAAAGTGGGTTGAGTAAATAGCCTAAGGTCACAGAATTGGAGATCAGACACTGCCTACACACCCATGCACACAAGGCTCACCTGCAATAAGGGCTCAATAAATGTGTTAACATGCTAATAATAATAATAATAGCTATCACCTAATGTGACTTGCTGTGCATCAGACATCATGCCAAGTTGACTTACATCTTATTTAATACACAGAACACTTCTGCTGTAGAAAATGGTATTATTGTTATTTTAGTGCTGGGGAACTGGTTAAGTACTTTGCTGAAAGTAATAAACGAGGCAGTGCAAGAGTAAGGATAGGAGCCTGGGTTTGGCTCCTGAGCCAGAGAGTTGACTAGGAAGCCAGTGGATTTTTAAGCGTTAGAGTGAGTAAGAATCACCTGGGAGCTTGAATGCAGATTCCTTAATCCCACGCTAGTGATTTAACCCTAACCATCAATAAAATTCACCTGGGAAGAAGCTTTATAAATTACCCATGTAGCCTCGCCCCCAAATCAATTGCACCAGAATCCCCAGAGGTTGGGGTCTCGGCTTCAGGTATGTCTAATATCCAGCCCGGGTAGTAAATGTTTTACGGTCTGGGGTTCAGGTCAGGAACAGGTATTTTTTACAAGTGTCCCGGTGAGAATTGTTGCATAAGATCTTCAGCTAATTAAACTATATTTAAGCCACTGGGAGAAAGGAAATGGTTGTAATCGATGCATAAAATGTGAATTGGCAGAATAAAATCCCCAGTCAACTCTGTAATGTGCCTGGGACATGCAATTTAAGGGGTTAGTACTCTCAGGACTGGGGAAAAGAGCACCTCCTTAAATTGTGTGCCCTAGAGCAATGGTTCTCAACCTTCCTAATGCCGTGACCCTTTAATACAGTTCCTGTGGGTGAGAACCGCTGCCCTAGAGCCTTCAGCTGAGTCTACCCACCTTAGTGACATTCAGGGAGGGAACTGAGAGGGAAGGAAAGGGAGGTAAAGGGTTATATCTAAAGGTGAGGAACTGGACATTTTGGCAAAGCTCTTCTGATAGTTATTGTTACTTGTACTCTTGGTTAAAGAAAAGAAGATATAAAGAAGGCGGGGAGTGTGATGTGGGACTCCACTCTTTACTACAAGGGGAGTCAAAGAAAAAATGAGCTTGTACTGATTGCTTAACATGTGTGCCTAATATCTTGTTAAATTCCATTTGATTCTTGAGGCAGATATCGTTATTTTATGATTATCTGTGTTTTATGGACAGCAAATTGAATTGTAGTCTAGTGTAGTCACTGGCTCAAGACCTCAGAACTTCAAGTGGCAGAGGTTGGACTTGAACTTAGGTCAGTCTTCCTTCACCACAACAGGCTGGCTCCCACCACGTGTGGAAACAGGCAAGGTGTGACGCAGCACCCACAGCAGTGTGAAGTTGTGCTGTTAGACTAAGCACCCCAGGACTAAGGATGCTTTGAACTGTAAGGAAGAACTTGGGCCATGTACCTGGAGAAAAAAGAGACAGCTTTCAAAGATGAAATGAATGTGCATTTTGTGTGTGTGAATCACTTGCCAAACAGCCGTTCCCAGGTCTGGGGCTGGAAAAAAAAAAAACAAAAAAAAACGTGTATGCTGAAATCACCATGGTTCAAATAGGCAGTGCATTGCTCCCTTTAGTTAGCTGGGGAGCTAGGGAAGGTGGAGGTTCCCTAACGTAAGTATTTGCAGGTACAGTTTACTGGTCTCTGAGTAGGAAGAGCCTTGCCTACTCCTACTTTGGAGCAAGGTTGATCAACCAGCTTCCTCAGGGAGGGAAAGAGTGAGATTAGGGTGACACTCAACGTGATAAAAACTAAATGTACCGGCAAGCACAAGTTTTAAAATCTCTGTGAATTATGCCTCAAGTCTGTACTGACCACAGCAGTTGGTGTACGAGTACCCAAAGAAAGAAAATTATAAAGCTATCCACCTGTGCTGACCAGCAAGGGAATCTTACTCAGGGCTGGGTGAAAACATTATCAGGAGAGAGCGTTTTACAAAATACCAGTTCTAGGTATCACCCCTCAGATTCTGATTTAGAAGGTCTGGGGAGTCTTGGTAGCTTCAAAATCTTATTCTGATAATCGCCTTAGGCTGAGCCCTACAAATCTAAACGCTTAAAATCAAGGACAAGCAATAGAAGGAAAAAGTACATGTAGATAGTAGGAAAACAATCTGATGTATGAAAGTCCTTGAGTATTTCTATTCATGGCAAGAGTAAGTGACTTTCTATAGCAGGTGGAGGATAAATGAATATATGTTTGGAAGCATGCATTTTGGGCCTTGTGTGAGTTTTAATCATTAAGAACACTTTCTCATTCTTCAATTTGTAATGAGATTGAGAAAATTTTATGCACCAACATTCTTGAGAATACTGTTGAAAGATAAACTGAGCACAATAAAATATTGAAGAGTTTAAGTGAACAGTGATTCATGAGTCAAGCAGCAAGTGGTTTGGACTCCACTGAAGAAGCCTGAGGGGGAGGCTTTCATAGGGTGAAGGCAGAACAAAGGCCAGGGAAATATTTGATTGGTTATGTAGTTGACTGATGTGGTCTATCCTTCTGGAAAGTCCCTAGTTCTATAACTCTAAGTTACATGACTTTAACAGCTTTGGATTGGTTAAGCTAAACTTTCCTCTTTCGTTAACATGGGTATTTGCAAGAAATAGCTCAAGTTAAGTTTCGCTTATGTTTGCAAATCAAACAAGGTTAAGGTCACTTTCAAGGCCTAGTTGGCTTTGTGTGCGCAGGAATTTTTCATGCCTGGGCTCCATTTATTTTAACAACATTGAATTTGCTTGGGAGAAACGTTCAGCAAAGCTGCTTAGTAAGGAGGAGGAGGGAAAAGGTAAAGACCTCAAGGACAGGTATAAGTCACCAATGATGTTCACAAAGAGCTTTCCAACAAGGCCAGGCTCTATTCTCTGGAGGAGCCTTTGTTTTCCTGAGAAGCTAGGTGTTTGGGCATGAGAGCTGAGAGAGTTACTATGTTGGGAGGCAGAATTCATAAGAAAATAATTTGAAGTTTCACAAGGAAGGGAACAGGACCTAGGAAAAGAGAGCTGCAGGTGTCAGGATGGCTAAGGAGAGGTTTTGGAGAGCAGAACTGTCTGCGCATTTTAATTTTTAGTGGAAATGCTATACATTCCTTTCCCATGACTCCACCACACTCTAGACTACTAAGAATGAGGGGGGGAAAAGCCAAAAAGAGGGAGAGGGAGAGAAAAAGGGAGAAAGGAAGGGAAAAAAAGGGAGAGAGGAAGGAATCCATTAAATTGTGTGTTTATTATTTTCCATAGAATACTCCTTTTTAAACTCTACAATATATATATTTAAGTTACTTTTACCCATGCCCTAGGAACGGCTATTCTCTTGAAGAGAATACTTACTCTCCAGAGGGGAGCATTTGAAAGACACTAATTAATAGACAACAGTTCAAAGACAGCCAAGGCAAGTAGTCAATTCTCCAAATCTTAATCTCTACCTAGAGACTTTGTTGCTGAGCATAAGAGATATTAGAAACAATTTTTATTGGCGAAATGAATGGTGTTCGAGACATATGGATTCACTAGAAGTGTCACACAGGCCCCATTGCCCTTGAATAAGCAGGGAATAGGCATGTGTAATGTCTGAAAGATGTATACTTCTTTCTAGTGATGCCCCTAGCTTAGGGCTCCATTTACCTATGTCCTGCCACTTAATGGCAAATTTGGTGGCGTGATTCCACTAGAGGATTAGCTGAGTCCAGCTGCTGACATGATGTCATATTTGCCTTAAGTAACCTTTTCAAACAAGATTCCTTTTAAAAGTGTGCAGAGATTCTGCTTCACCAACTCAATAGAAAATGATGAAATTTTGTGTACATGCTTATGAAGAAAATTGTCTACGTGTTGTATAAATCAGTCAGAAACACATTTTCATTGCAACATTCTACCTAGTGAGTAGGTGGGGGGAAGGGAGGAAACCAGCTGTCACCTGGATCTTGCTATCAGAGGCCTTCAATATCCAGCCAAAATATCTTGCCAACTGTGAACAGCAACATCATCAGCTTATATCATTTTCAGGCTTGTTGAGACTAAACATCTTGTGAGAATATGTTAAGAGTCTGAGTTCTGCAAGTGTCTTGACTTAGGATCAGAGGAGAATAAGGCTGGGCAATGGATCAAGCCAATATCTGGACCATGAGTCAGAATAGCAAAGGTAAATACTTAGAAGGCAGCATAGGCAATCAATATTTCCTTCAAGGAGCTTATCAAAACTAAGGTACAGTACAAGAAAGATTTTGCTAGGTGACATAATAAAACTGAGAAATCAAAGAGCAAGACAGGTACCAATGTTAGGAGACATTGATGGAAATCAGGAAAGGCTTGATCTGGGTGATATTGTTGAAGTGAGCCCTGGAGCATGCTGGGGATTCTCAGCATACTAAGACAAGAAGCAGAGTATGGGGAGAGACTGTTAAGTGTCAGGAATGGTGGTAAAAAAGTAGGGCAAGAGGGTACCTATTTCAAGAATTGTAAGGAATTTATATATTTCAGGGATTTTTTTGTTGTTTGTACCTCTGGTGGGGTCCCACCATGTATTGGCTCGTCTCTTTTTCTTGATAATGTTATTGCACTTGAGAATTGGCTATGCCTTTTTATTCTCAAACATAGAGAAAAATAGATTCAGGCAGAAACCCCTACAACATTTCACTGCCACAATAACCTGTCTGTATCTGTACTCTCATCTTTCCCTCCTGTTTCTAAGGAGATAGTGTCTCTGCACCTAGAAAAACCAGTCCTAAGGCTTTTGGTCTGGACCTCAGTCTCTTTCACCTTCTCAAGGGTTTTTTTTTTTTTTTTAATAGTTTTTTTTTTTTGGAGACAGAGCCTCGAGCTGTTGCCTGTCTCTGCCACCCAAGCAGCTGGGACTACAGGCGCCCGCCACAACGCCGAGCTATTTTTTTGGTTGCAGCCGTCACTGTTTTTTGGCGGGCCCGGGCTGGCTTCGAACCTGCCAGTGTATGTGGCTGGTGCCTTAGCCTGTTGAGCCACAGGCGCCAAGCCCCTTCTCAAGGTTTTTACTCCTACAATTTTATCTCCCTTTATTCCTCCATCATCACATTATCTCTTTCCTAGTTCATTTCTATTATCATGCAAATACCCTCTTAGATCTCCTGGTTCCCTCCAGTCACCATGCTTTTCAACCCCTTCACATAAAATCTTGAGCCTACAGTCACTATTCCCACTTCCTCACTGGCGTCCTCTTCTCAATCCGTCTGATTGGGTTTTCCTCCCCACCACTCCAATGAGGGCTGCCATTGCCAAGGTGACCAGTGACCAATGCCCTGCTCTTATCTACTATCTACCTAATAGTAACATCAGATAAAGATGACACCTCCTAGTGCTCACAAGGCTCCCAGTCTGTATTCTTCCTCTTCCTTAATGGACCATTTCTCAAAGGCTGAGAGCTGGCCCGTTCTCCCCTGATGCACCGGTATGCACGGCACTCCCCATGAATGTGCCTCAGGAACCACCTGCTGAATATGCCCAGTCCTCTGCTCTAGCCCCGACAGCTGGTGGACTCTCTAGGACTTCCGTGTCCAATTGCCGCCTTCACATCAACACCGGGATGTCTATACAGCAGCCATCTCAAACTCTCCACGGTCAAAATGAAACTCTTGGGTCCTTCCCCTCAGACATCACCCACATTACAACTTTCCCCAACCAAGTAAATGGCCCCAATTGCCAACTAATTGCTAAAGCCGGAAACAAAAAAATTATATACCCAGTAATTCTATCTGAAGCCATATGGAGAATACCTCTGAGACAAATCCAAAAACCTCAACAATCTCTAAGGTTCCACATCACATTTAGAATGAAATCCAAACTCTTGCCCCCGACTAATACAGAACAGCAGGATCGACCCCCTTCCCACCTTTCCATTGTCAGCCTGTTCAGCATGCTCCAGGCAGCCTCCTGGCTTTCCTTTCTGTGCGCGTATTAAGCCTTTCCACTTCAAATTCTAGTACTGCGATCTGTTTCCCTGCCTGCAATGTTTTTTTTCTTATGGTTTCTTCTTGCTAGTCATTCAGATCTCAGCTTTAAAGGCATCATCTCAGAAAGGCCCTCCCTGACCACCCAGTTCCCAGTAGCTACCCTGCCGTTCTCACTCACTTCTTGCTATTATTCTCAGCTTAAGACTTAACACCATATGGAATTCTTCCTTATTTATTCATGTATTTTCTGCACATATCTGACCCCAGTAGAATGTAAATGCCATGAGAAGAGGCACTTTGTCTCGGTATCTTAAACGACTGCCAAGTTATGAGTGCTCAACTCTTACTTGTTGAAGGAATGAATGAAAAAACACAAAGATTGTGCTTCAGAGCCTTAGCTCACTGGAGGATTACTTTAATTTAGCAATGTACCTGTAGATAGGCCAATAGAAGCACAGGTGCATTACGAGATGAGTAGAAGGGATACCTTCTCTATGAAATGACCTGGCGAGTACGAGGGAGCTATTAGGGCCACATCACTAGCCTCCAAAGGAGGGTGGCTGAAAATATATATGTTTATACAAAGACATATTTTCACAAAGGAGAGATGGAGAAGGGTTGAATTTAACCTTAGCTCTTCCTAAAAAGACTAAGAGGACTTAGTTCAGCGTGTGCCCATAGTGTGACACTGTCATCAATGAACTGACACAGCATTGGGCTGGGTTGTTAGCCCTGCTGGGTCCGAATTAGGATGGTGTTACTCCAACTATATCCCAAGCTGGCGAGTCCCCTCCTACTCAAGATATGGTCCCCAGACCAGTCGCGTCAGCAGCATCAGGCACATTGTCAGAATCCAGAATTTCAGGCCCCAGCCCAGACCTTCTGAATCAGAATTTGCAATTTAATAAGATCTTTAAATGGCTCATGCACACATTAAAATTTGATAAGCACTGTGCTTAGACTGTTTCCTCACAGACCTAAGCATTATTTTGAGCACTATAATTTATGAGGGATGAAGACAGACCTCAGAGAAAAACCGGGCTGGTGAAAATACCTGAAACAGATCACAAGTGACGGCAGCCTCTCCTTTAGGAAACAGTCAAGATACGGAGCTGGAGTTCTGGGCTCCCATCAGTCTGAGCAGGGGCTGGCTGCAGCATAGTGCAGGGTCCCGCAAACCCCTCCCACACTGTGCCACCCCTCTAATTAATGTGGAGATGCTGAGATTTGTCCCTACAAGAGTGTCCAGGTGATGGGAAGATATACATTTGTTTTTTAACTGTACATCCTTTTTTTTATTTTTTTATGAAGTCATACACATAGATCATTTATACATTAATGCATTTATGGGGTACACTGTGCTGATTTTATATACAATTTGGAATACTTAGATCAAAGTAGTTAGTGTAGGGTTTCACCTCATTTAACTTAATTATTGTGTTAAGACATTTATATTCTGGCTCGGTGCCTGTGGCTCAATGGGCTAAGGCACCAGCCACATACACCTGAGCTGGCAGGTTCGAATCCAGCCCAGACCTGCCAAACAACAATGATGGCTGCAACCAAAAAATGGCCGGGCGTTGTGGTAGGCACCTGTAGTCCCAGCTACTTGGGAGGCGGAGGCAGGAGACTCGCTTGAGCCCAGGAACTGGAGGTTGCTGTGAGCTGTGATGCCACAG
>CAUYRH010146970.1:0-18632 GCA_963574655.1 Perodicticus potto | reverse complement strand
AGAAAAAGTATCCAATGTACTCAGCCCTACTATGAAGCTAATCTATAGCTTTCATATGAAGGCTAAAACCCAGTTATAGCACAAGAAATGGGGAAAGGGGCAAGGGAGGGGAGGGAAGGGGGGAGGATGGGTGGAGGGAGGATGATTGGTGGGATCACACTTACGGTGCATCTTACAAGGGTACTAGTGAAAATTACTAAAAGTAGAATATAAATGTCTTCATATAGTGATTTAAAGGCCATGAAGGCTATGTTAAATAGTTTAATGAAAATATTTTAGATTGTATATAAAGTCAGCACATTGTGCTCCATGACTGCACCAATGTACACAATTATGATTTAATAAAAATTAAATTAAAATAAAATAAAATAAAAATAGAAAAACTGAGGCAAAAGACCACTTGAGCCTAAGAGCTGGAGGTTGCTGTGAGCTATGCCATGGCACTCTACCCATTATGACAGCTTTAGACTCTGTATCAAAGAAAAAATAAAAGAAAGAAAAGAAAAGACATTAGGAAGAGAACTTCAAGTGTGAAAAACCACCTACAAAGAGTTTACCTCCAGAGAAATGTTGAGATATGCAGAACAACTGGGTAACTGAGTGCTTATTGTTGTTGAAGTGGAGTTCAACCAGAGGCCAGATCATAGGATGCCTAGATACTGCACAAATGGTGTTGAGTTCATTAAAAGAGCAATAAAAGACTAATACAGGGTTTGAAAAGAAGTGACAAGATAAGATTTGCATTTTACAACAATGACACAGGATTCATCATGGAGGATAGATTGGAATGGGGCCATATTAGATAAAGAAAGATTATGTTGATTCAATAATACAGTATAGAATAAGATAGTAACTTGGAATTATGGCATTAAAAATAGAGATAAGAGGGTCAGTTGAATGATGGGGAAGGTAAATAAGAAGAATTCAAGATGGTACTCAGGTTTTTTGCCTGATCTGCATTGATACTGGTGTATTTTACATAAAATTCTCAAAGGGGAAGGGACTAGAATTTTACACAAATTTTCATCAGTATATTTATCCGATTGAAATATCTACTTAATTTCACCAAAACATTTGTTAATTTGCATTTTAATTGGTTGATAGTTTTAATTGCGTTCAATTTGTAAATCATTTTATTTTTTGCCTTTTAAGTTTCTTATGGATTATTTCTGTCCTAATATTGTTTAAATGACAGTGGGAATAGATAGGAATTCTCTTCTTTAAAAATATTTCTTTAAGTTAGTTAGGCAGACATTACCATATGCCACATTCAAATGTATTAAGGATTTAAAGAATATGTTAACTAGAAATAGGTGATTCATTCAAAAGAGATTAATTGAAAGAGTTGATTTACTAAGCATTGAACATGGAAAAGGAACAGGAAAACCACTAGTAGAGACAAAGCTAAAAATGGAAAAGGGGTAGCTCAACAGTGGTTGTGGCTATCAGGGTACAGACTCAACCAGATCCTCGCCCAAGCAGGTGCCTGGGGAGTCTGGGAGGTGGAGTTGTGTGAAAATAAATACCCCGACTTCTCTTTTTCTCTTCCCTCTTCTCTTTGCTGTCTCCCATTGGCTAAACCCCATGAACGTGGCAAGAGCGCTGGCGTGATGCAGTTTATATAAATAAGTTTACTAGAGCTCAGAGGTCACAGAAAATAGAAATAAACAAGGGGTCATAGGATGAAAATCAGCATGAAGCAAAGAAGTATCTACAAAACACCAACCACATGCCCATTTTGTTTTTTAGTGTATTGAAAATGGTTTGGGGCAGTACTACAACTAGAAAGCGATCTCACGACTTTAAACATTCATAATTAAGTTGGAGAATAATTACACATACATTTAAAATAAAATAAAGTTTACAGAATGTCGGTGTCAGCATGCAATGTGATTTTCCTTGGGCACTGCATACCTATACACTTAGACAGAAATTATTTTATTCATAGCATAAAATATGTTATATGCTCTGCACCAGTCATCCCAGAAGAGCAGAAGTATGCTTAATACAATTTTATTATAACTGGTTACTATCTTTTCTTCCACACTTAAAGTTGTCATCATTAGGATGGAGCTTATTTGCAATGCAATGTGCAAAAAGAATATCACCTCTGTCTGCCTGAGTCCTGCCCTCTATTCAAAGTACTTAATTTTCCCGGCTCATCCATCTAGATGCTTTGTCAAGTGCAAATTCTTAAGTTCCACAAAGGAAGAAGGGGGGTGAAGAATAAATGGTTTATTCTCTGCCAAGTTTTAAATCAATGCTCACAAATGGATATTTTTCAATTAAGAACGTCCCATTTCTCACAAAATCATTGAGTAAAAACTACCTAGTCCTACACATGTTCATAGTCGATAGAAGGTATACATTCTAAGTTAATGTGAATGATCTTCAGTGAACTGCTCATGCTGGCAAGAGGGCTTTATTAAATACACCCATGATCAGCATATACAGGAAATATTTGGAAAAAATTATTTAGGACACCTTGTTAGGATGTCTCCTACTCTCACTCCTTTTAAGAAGTTAAGATTTCACATGCAGATTTGGAGTTAAGAAATTTGACATGTGGACGACAACAATATAAAACACAGGCTGATTTGTGAACACTTGCTTCATTGCTACTTTGTGAAAACTGAATTCCCTAGCTGAGAAATTGCAGTAAATTTTCAATCCAGCCTTATGACAACAATGAATATATTACATGTAAACATAATTTTATAGTAAGCAGAATACTATACCAGGTACTTTGTCAGTTAATCTTCAGAGCTCTAAGAAACATATTGCTTATACTTTAAAGAAGGATATAATAGATAATGACATAAAGAGACTTGTCCAAAATCACATGGACTTCAACTTCCAAAGCTATTTATTTCACCTACCCCAAAAACTCTAATACTGTCCTAATATTAAGAATAAAGTGATTGACTTGGCTCTTATGCTCAGTGGTTAGGACGCTGGCCACATACAATGGGGCCGGTGTGTTTGAACCTGGCCCAGGCCTGCTAAACAACAATGACAACTACAACAAAAAAAAAATAGCTGGGGCATTCTGGTGGGTGCCTGTATTCCCAGCTACTTGGGAGGCTGAGGCAAGAGAATCACGTAAGCCCAAGACTTTGAGGTTGCTGTGAGCTGTGATGTCAAAGAAAGAAAGAAAAAAATAAAGTGAGTATAAAATTGATACAGTTGAAAACAAGGAACTGAGATAAAAGTTATTTCAAAACATGCTTCACCTATGGTTAGACTTGATAGGTCTCTACTGTATGTGAAAACATGGTGTTGGTATTAGCAAATGATCTCTTTTCAAATCAAAGATCTGCCGCTTAGTGAGCTGTAGACATTGAACAAACCCTTTCACCTCTAGGAGACAGGTTTTCTCGTCTCAGTTACAGAGATGATACTTCCTGTCTGTTAGAGTCATTTAGAGGATAAAATGAGATAATATATAAAAAATGTCTAAAACAAAATCTGCTCAATATTTAATGTTCAATTTCCTTGGTGTCCTTTTTATTTGTAAATAGTTTACTATTATAATTATCAAATTAAGCTAATAAGGGACAAGGTAGCTAAAAACATTGATTCTGGTACTATATGTTTTTTAATACCGTTAGACCCATTTTCACATTACCAGGACATGGGACAAGGACTTTTGAGACTGATGAGTTTCAAATCACACTTCTGGTCATCAGAAACATTGATAAATGGTAACACCTAAACTGTAGGTTTTTTTGAAATCTGTGGGACAGAAATTGGTCCCTAAAATGGCTGATGTAACACTTACCACTCCCTCAAACTCCTTGAAGGAAGAGTGTAAAGTGGTATTGTGATATTAATGCTTCAGTGCTAATAATGCAAAAATTGATTTTATTACCATGGACTAAAATCTCAATCAGTCTTATTATAATAGAACAAGGGAGACAGAGATGCTGATCACTATCAAAAAGCATTACACTGCATGCAAAGGAAGAGAGTTTACATTACCTTTTTCTTTTGCTTCTATCCATTAATTTTCCCAATATTTCCATTGAGATCAATATCCACAGAGCTAGTAATGTAATTAGAAGAATCATTAACTATTAGGAGAATTGGCTTGGGTTGCAAGAAAAGAACACCAGACTAATGAATGATCTGACTTGTCCACCACATATCCATAATGCCTCTGAATTCTTTATTTAACACAAAATTTAAAATATAAATAAGAAATAATTAAGGCACATGTACATATAGAATAGAACCTCCGTAGTTGACCACTTTCCTACACTGACCACTTCCTTAAGTTGACCTAACTTTCATAGACCGGACATGCACCAAATGAACAGTACAGTAGGCCTTGGTTTCTTGTGCTGACCACCTGTGGATGTTGACCACATCCCTTGGGTGGTCAACGTACAGTGATTCTATTGTATTCTACTTTTTCACTTGACCTTTTTGCAGCTCCTTAATATGTGTGTAGTAACTGAGCATTAGTTACCACTTCTTTTCATCTGAATTATCTCTGCTTGGAAACAAAATGTAGAAGATTTTGAGTTTGGTTTAATTGGGTGTACGTGTTATTTTTAGGTTAAAGTCTAGTAGTTTGTATGTGATTGATTCTTAAGTAATCAAATTCAAACACCATCTATTGGGCTCCAGTGAGTAATGCACTAGTATAGCCACTGTGGAGGACACCTTTTTTTTTTTCTTTTGTTGATAGGAGACAGAGTAAAAGCCAGAGTCAGAGGGAAATCAAGCAGGGGGTGGGGAGAGAAAAAGAGAAAGGGAAAGAGAGAGAGATAACACCACACTAAAAAGGAAAGAGAAATGCTTTGGGCTACACATGGCCAGCTCCCCCTCCACCAGCTTATCTGTAAAAAGATCAATGAGGAAATCTGCTTGGAGGAGGTGTATTAACATACAGTTGTAAGAGGGAATGACCACAAATCCCACTTTTCTCAGTTGGCTCCAGCATAATTACTAACAGCACCCTCTTCACTTACAAAACTGTCCCTGCTTACACCCCAAATAGGAAAGTTTTGAAATTCGTTCCTGCTTGATAGGTAAAAACTGAAAGAAAGGAGTGGAGCAGAACACTCAAGACCAAAGTGGAACGAAGGCAGAATGGTCATTTTTACACTTGGGAGCAAGTGGGCTAAGACCTAAAGGATGTTGGGGGGGGGCTCCAGGAGGGAGGCCGATCTTATGTAGCTGGTGGAGGGGGAGCTAGTCTCTATCAAGGACTGTTCCATCATCAGTCTGGTGTTCTAACAAGGTTTCTATCAAATTATTCTCATCTGGATGTCAAAGATACTACCTCATTATAGGGATTCTCCTGGCAGGTTCTTATCTGAGGGTCAGCAAATTTCTCTCGGGTGGGTCTGCAATTGGGCTGGTCTGCAATTGGGCCAGTGGAAGGACGTGCAAGGATGAGCCTATAGCACGTCTCTCTTACCTGAGTTATGTCCACCTGTAACAGAGTCTCACAGAATGGCTTTTCAAGGTGGAGTTAATTTGGGCAATTCTAACACTAGGGTAGGTTGTGTTTAACTGAGCTTTTTGAACAAAGAAGTTTTCCTTTTTTAGTTTGGAGCCAACATTGTTAGGATTTTTATATTAGCTAAAAAATTGTAAAGGAAATCATGGGAAGTATTAGTACTTCCATTGCATTTTGCTGCATATATGAATTTTTAAATATTTTCATCCTTCCCAATCAAGATAAACAGAAAAAAATCAGTTTCCAATTTGTGGAGTTTAGAGTGTTAAATAAGGACTCTATGTAAAGCAATGATCACATTTTTTGAGTCGAATTATAGCTCAAAGGAACCCTCCAAAAATGTAATGTATTCTAGCTCAAACATTATCTATAAAATTAGAAAGGCACCCTAGTGTAAAGATTAAATATCTGGCTAAGATTCAATAGACGTGGGGTGGCTGTGTATGACCTTGGGCCATAATTTTTCTTCTCCGAGTTTAAGTTTCCTCATCTTTGAAATGACAGGGTTTAAATAGATAATCACTAAGGTCTCTCCCAGCTTTAATAGACTATTATTTGAAATTCAAATAGGTTAATATAAATTTTACTCTTGGTAGTGAAACTTTTCCTAAAGTGATTGCTTAAAATAATGAGAAAAAAAGGATAAAAGTCTTCAAAAGAAAGTACAGAAGAAACTGTCTGAATAATGTAATGATAGAGATTCCAGCCAGTAGATGACAATGGATGCTTTCCTTATCAGCAAACAGTTAGTATCAATTAATATATACTTTTTACTTTACCCTTAAACATTCAATGAGCTTGTTGAAACACAGCTTCTAAATCCCACTCACTGGTATTCTAAAGCCAAAATCATGCTGTAGAACAGGGTTTCATTTTTTTTTAAATTAAGTCATGGGGTCATGGGTCCAAAATATTCTACTGCCTTGAGTTGTATTCTCCAAGAAAAAGTACCTTAGTCAAGGATGTACAAAATATTGATTTATTAAGAGGAAACTGATGAAAGGTTAGGGGAAGTAGAGCGGGGAAGGGGAATTCCAGGTACAGAAGTAACTTGGATTGGTGTCCTAGATTCAGCGCGATGCGCAGGGCAGTTCTGGAGAACCCCTGAGTGTTCCCAGCAAAGGAGCTGAGCTTGTGCCCCTGACTCCAGCCGGTCCTTAGTGGTTGGGGTGGGGAGAAGTGGGAATGAAAGGGGGTATGAATTTCCATGCATGTCTAGCTTGTCCAACTAGCAAAACAATTCTAGTGCCCAAGATTGATTCTAGTCTAGAAGGTTTTATTTTCAGATGAGAAAATTTAGCAGGAAAATAAGCAAAGCCAGAGGACAGGATAGTGTCAGTAGCCGGAATGCGAAGCTTTCTGGGTGGGGTGCCAATAGTGTTCACCGCATATGCCCACTTCTCAAACTCTTTTTGTGATGAAATTTTAAATGCTATAACTTCTTATGCACAATAGTGTACCACAGGTCTTAAGTAGTAATAAGGTGAAAACAAACAAACAAAAAAACTCTGTTCATGTTTGGCTCCAATGCACTATTTCTTAAATGAACTCAACTAGTTTATCTCATTCTTGCCATCTGGAAGAATGCCACTGGATATTTGCCTCAAGGACTTTGAAGCAAATGAAAACGTTTTATTAAAACATAGCTTTTTATTTAAAATGTGTCTAGAAGCGCCCGGTGAAGTAGATCTGGCCACTGAAATGCTTAGCCAACCAAGTGAGCATGCGCACAAGCCACGGAGGTGGGGGAGGGGTGTGTGTGCCGGTCAACACAGTGATGAACCTGAGAGAATTTTTTCTAACTAAAAAGCCTGAGGGAATGGAATTGAAAAATAAAATTGATAGCTTACACGGCCTTCTGCCTGCAATAAGGTAGGAGACACACTCTGCCTTCTGTTTCCTAAATTCAAGATCTGTATCAATAGAAAAAGCAATTGACTGTCTCTCCCGGGAGTGTGCCACTTACGGAGGCCAAGTGTTGACCTTAACTCCATCCCATTCCATCCTTCAGTGTAAACTTGTTTTTTATACTAAGTAAAAATCTGAAACATCAAGGAAGAGAACATAGACAGAAAGAAGGAGCAAATGAAGGTAACTCGTTAAGTGCCGGGAGGATAATAATAACTGACCCTACCACTTGGTGCTTCATAGAATTCTCACAACCAGCCTGCGAAGTCGGTGATTAGACACCTGATTCAATGAAGTTAAGAAACTTGCTAAAAGCTGAAAGACGAGAAAGTAATTGAATGGAGACTCAGAACTAGATCTTTGTGAATTCTCATCAGACCGTGCTAATTTTATTTATCTTTTATTTTTTTATTTTTTGTGTTTTTTTTCTTTTGGCCGGGGCCGGGTTTGAACCCTCCACTTCTGGTATATGGGGCCTGCGCCCTACTCACTGAGTCATAGGCGCCACCCAGACCGTACTAATTTGAGTTAGGGCAGTCACGATGAGCTTTTTTTCCCTTCGGGAAACAATGAAGCTAGTGGTGTCAGAAGCGCTGTTCTGAAAGAACTGACTTACACAAAAATATTTTTAATAAAGGAAGTTTCTTTTACAATCTAGAGCCTCAATTCTTTTTTTAGTTAGCCATCTGAATTGACTAGCACTGAAATGAACAGAAAACAAGATCAAGGGTATTCTTATACACCCTCTGTTGGCAAACACAGACCCTAGAGAGAGCTCTCACCTTCCTAGGAAAGTCACACAAACACCCAAGGTCTATGATTTAATGCCATGGAACAGTGGTAAGAAAACACCTTCTTGAAGATTCAGAAATTCTTAAAAATGATTGCCTCTAAGAATTAGAAAGAAATTGTGGAACCCTGCTTGACATCTTTAATAGGAAATGAGAAAGAATAATTTCTACAAAACAAACAAAAATCATGTGAAAAGTATAGGTAAAGCTATAAAGCCCACAAATAGTTGTAAAAAGAGAGATAACATAGAAACGTTTGCAGAGAAACTAAAAGCGCTATAGCAGAATTGACACTGACAAATTGTATCAATGTTGTAGAAGAAAATATCTGAGTTACTCTGCCAAAGAGTCACTCTTCCAGAATATATAAGGAAAAAGAAAGATTAAAACAATGACAAGGAATAAGACACATGAGGAACAGACAGCAAAGATTTAATCTATGGGGTGTCAGCGTCCCTGAAGATAATACCAAAATAACCATAGAAGGAGTAATATAAAATTGATTTATTCATGATCCTTTATAGAACTCAGGGTACAGTTAAAAATAATATGCAAGAAAAAAATGAAAACAGACCTACATCTAGAAAATACTTGAAACATTTTCAATTTTAATGATCAATTAAAGCAATTCATATGCATTCATGTAGAAAATTCTGCTTATCCCAAGAACATAAATCATCCTGAATTTAGTCTTTTCCTTTACAACAACTACCAAAATTAGATAGAGAAAGATTTATAATCTTGACACAGAGAACTTTTATAATTCAATGTATTTCATATAAGGAAAAGATGGGTTTTAAATATGAAGTCAATAATAAACATTTCACTTATACTAAGGTTAAGACAAAATGCTTTTGCATACTTTTTCAAAAAATTATTTGGAATCATATTCCAGTTGGCTATGAAAATTCCCTTGAATTATCATAATTCAGGACTTTGGAAGATTAAACAGCTGAGTAGACTTTTCACACGCAAAAAAAGAACACATGAATTCAAATCATGGGATTTGAGGAAATCGCCATCTTACAAAGCATCATTTATTTGAATTGGACATTTGATTAGAAGATTGAGTCATTGCTTCTTTCATTCACAAATGCACCTTAAAAAAGAAACTCAATGAATTATCATTTATGATTTGTATGACTATCCTATTATTGAATCCCCCGAAACTCTCCAGGAAAAACACTTTACCACAGATAGTTTTCCACCATTCAGAAATACAAATAAATGTGATTAAAATTATTTTTAAGCATAAAATAATATTGAGCATGCACATACAACTGTTTCTAAGGTGTTGAAAAGAAGTACAGTGTAGGTTAAGGTTGTTGTCTCTGAATGTTGAGATCAGGTGACATTTTCACAGTTTCATTCTTTCTAATTATTTTCAAATCTCTATACTAATCAAATTTACTTTAAATTGCAAAATAAAATCTCACATTGAAAAGAAAAAATAAACTGCAAAAATCTCAATTCCCCAAAATTAAAGGTAAAAATAAAATAGCTGTAGATTATAACTACTCCCATAAATAATTCTGGTGAAGTTGATTTCCTTTCCCCAGTTTTTACCCAGTGTAACAGATGTGTTTCTGCGGCCCTGTGGCAGACAAGAATCTGAAGATGCCTCCTCAAGTTTCCTAGAAGAAGGTCTTATCTACAACTCAATCTTTACCTAGCAAACACAAACAATGTTACCCTTACATTAATCTGAAATTAAAAGAAGAATAAAGATCACATAGGTGTAGGTATCGCAAGAAGGAACTTGAAGATGTAAACAAGGTTACTGATCACGTGACTTTAAGAAGGCAGATTTGTATGGATGATCTGGGTGGCCCCGCACATTCACTCGAGTTATTTATTTATTTATTTATTTTATTGTTTGGGATTCATTGAGGGTACATAGATTTAGGTTACACTGATTCCATTTGTTAGATAAAGTCTCCATATACTTGTGTCCCGCCCCCAAGAGAGAATAGCAGAAGAGGAAGGCAAATGGATTGATCCAAAGCAGGAAAAAGCAGAAGTAGGATTAGGGATTTCTCCACATCTTTTTAGCCTTTAAGATGGAGGGACTCACAGCCAAAGAATATGGGTAAGCTCTACAAGATGAGAACAACCCCTGGCCCACATTCAGAAGAAAAACAGAGACCTTTGTCTTCCAGCTGCAGAAAGTTAATATGCACAAAACAACTCATTTGAGTCTGGGAGCAGAGTATCTCCAGAGCATCCAGATAAATGTACTCAGACTTTTGGCTTAAACAAGGCTGCTGGAAGACTCTGTAGGAAATCATAGTCACAGGCTTTATTCAGTCCTTCTCCTAAATCTGATATCTATGCTACCTTTCATGAGCCTTGCTAAAAAATTTAAAGATGACTTGATAACACAAAGCGAATGACTCATTTAAATAGGGTGTTTGCACCTTGATCTAAAATTGTGACTTTTACTGGAAAAATCAGATATATCACAGGCTTTAACACTTTGGATGAGCAAATCTCTTATTGTCTCTTTAGAACTAATACATATGCATTATGATAGGCTTACTTCAGGGGCCAACATTGATTATTACAGCTACTCTACTAGGAACTGGGAACCTGGATTGCATGTCCTTTAATTTCTGGAAGTCTCTCTAATTCTCTGTAAAGTGATATTTTACTTGTGTGATAATCACCATATAGTTAAAATGCAGATGTCTATCGAAAACAAAAGTTATTAATATATTAATATTTATTTTTAGTGACAAATGTCTTTGTTTTCCAAAACTCATATCTAAGTTGCTTAAAAAATTGTATTGCCAGTATATGTAGAATGTTATTTAACTATATAGAAATTCATGTATTGTGAAAATAGATGATTGACTAGAAAAAGTTAAAAATGCAATAAATAAATTGGTCCTATAAGGAAATGCTTATTTTCTTGGATTCAGCCATTACATTCCTTTAATATGTTAAAATCAACTGATCATAAATATAGAGGAACTAGATTCAGACTATTGTAATTATCTAACCCATGTGGTGTCTGTTGAGCTTAGCTTACAATATTAGAGTTAAATAAAATTGTCATTTGTTTCACAAGTTCTTCACAAGTTACCACAAAATTATCACTTGTTTCAAAAGATTTTCACAAGTTCATGAGTTCTCATTTGTGTATGTAAATTTTCAGTGTGTTAAGGTTAAGTAGACAGAACCTATTCCAAGCTCCTACTTTAAAGTGTATATTTCCAGGGTAATATTTTGATTCTGAATGCAACCATCAGGTTTCTTATCTGAAAGACAACAACACAGACATATTTTTAATTAGTTCTATAAATTACTTGAAAACTCTAAGCAAGATGAGTGATTAGACAACTCCTCAGTTTTCTGGTCTGTTGTCCCCAGCCGGGGAAGGGGATTAAGACTCTAAAGAGAATCCAGATACCAGAAACATCCTCACGTTGAGAAAGGCCCATGTTCTTCTTTTATTATTATTATTATTTTTTAACATTAAAAGAATATTTATTTATTTATTTTATTTTAGGTTAATGTAGGAGAACAAAGAATTAGGATACAAGGTTTGCGTTTGTTAGGTAGAGTCCCTGTTGTGTAGTTGTATCCCATCTCCAGGAGGTGTGCCATGTACCCCCACTTTGTGACCAGTAAGTGGGAGCACACCAACCCCCTCCATTCTCCCCTCTCTCCCCCTCCCACCTTTCGTCTCCCTCCATCTTGAATTGTATTGAGTTTTGCTCTGGTGTGGGCATGGATTAGAACACTACTGGCTTCATATTAGTATTGAGTACATCAGATACTTTACTAAGAAGAATGCATTTCAACTCCATCCAGCTTAATACAAAAGGTGTAAAGTCTTCTTCTTTTTTTATGGCAGATAGTATTCCGTGGTATACATACACCACGTTTGTTAATCCTTTCCTGGATTGATGGACATTTAGGTTGTTTCCTCCTCTTGACAATTGTAAATTGAGCTGCAATAAACAACTTAGTGCAAATGTCTTTATGATCAAATGACTTTTTTTCTATTGGGTAGATGCCTAGTAATGGAATTGTGGAATGAAATGGGAGGTCTAATTTGAATTCTTTGAGAATTCACCATACTTCTTTCCAAAGAGACTGTATTAAGTTTTCGTTCCCACCAACAGCGTAAATGTGTTCCCTTCTCTCCACATGTGGATGTGGACCCGCATCTGCAGATTTGAGACTTTGTGATGTGAGCCATTCTCACTGGGGTTAGATGATATCTCAGGGTGGTTTTGATTTGCATTTCTCTGATGATCAGGTACAATCAGCAGTTTTTCGAATGTTTGTTAGCCATTCATCTATTTCCCTCCAAGAAGGTTGTATTCATATCTCTTGCCAGGTAACAGATGAGATCGTTTACTCTTTTTTCATCGATTAATTGAATTCTCTATAGATTCTAGTTATCCACTCTTTGTCAAATTAATAAGATGAAAATATCTTTTCCCATTCTGAAGGTTGTCCATTTGCTTTGATTATTGAGTACTTAGCCCCAAAGAAGCTTTTCAGTTTAATTACATGTTATGCTTTTACTCAGCTTTCTCCCTGTACCTCACTAGATTCCGGTATTGAGTCAGGTTTGAGGTCTGAGTGGCCGAAGTTGATTTTAACATTACTACATATCAAAAATAGTACATGTGTGACACTGCCTTGAGTCAAGCAGCAATAGGCGTGAGGCATATTTGATTCAAATTTCAACCAGGTTTGAGAGGGAATGAATAAATACTGATCAAGAGGGGGCAATGCAGCCTCTCTCCTATGGAAGAAAGAACTGGAGACTGAAGTAAACCGAGTCACAGAGATAGAAAGATGGACCCCATTTTGATGCAATAATTGATAAAATTTCATACACCTGCAGGGGGCTGATACTATAGAGGCATGCAGCCCCAAATGCCAGGTGGGCAATCCTTTTATACCATTTTTCTTGCGTGGTTAGCAAAGCAAGCTAGTGCAATACAGAAGCCAATCATAGCAGTTAAGGCAGGGTCGCAGGGTGGGGGCTACATATTGGTTCATAAATCACAAGATACATCACAAGTTCATTACCTCATGGGTCATAAGGTACATGGTTCATACATAGTTCAGGGGTACAAAGTACGGGCATAAGAGTTGGGTAAGTTTCCAAGGAACTTGGACTTTTTGCCAGGGGGTATTGCACCAGGGGCTTTCTTTAGATCATACCCCTTCCTTCCTTCTGTAAGCTTATCTCTTTTCCCAGAATTTAGCCCCTCCGCCCTTGTGGGGGCTGGGGTTAAAACACAAAACACTTCCCCTTTGAAGGGTAAAGGGTTTGTTATATTCTTTAAATCTATGGGTTGGGGGATTAGTAGCAGGGATAGGGGGCTTGGTTATTACAGAGACTAATATTTTCAAACTTACACAGGGAAAGTGAGCAGATTTGCAGCGGTAAGGGGTGGTCCTTGAAATCACAAGACTTGTGTTCATCAGACCCTTTTTGCTTTTATGTCTCATTTTCTACACGACCAACCATTTTATGGTTGTCAGAAGTCTACTCTTTTTTGATGGACAATGACTTTTTTTTTTTCAGTTTTTGGCCACCTCCCGCCCTACTCCTTTGAGCCACAGGTGCCACCCAAGGCCATGACATTTTTAGAAGGATTTTATTCTAAGGATAAAATTTGTTTTTTTAATTGTTTTTATTATTAAATCATAGCTGTGTAGTAAGGATAAAATTTGAAAGAAAATACTGTACAGAGGATGAGAAACCTTCCAATATTAACAATTTATATGGTTCCTGCATATGGCAGTATTTAGTGAAAATAGAGAAGATAAGGAAAAGATGCTGTTAGACATTTTTATTTGGTACTGTGACAATGATTTACTTAACAAAACTTCTTAGACTTGATTTACATTATTTATAAGAAAGTCAACACTTTCAGAAACTCTTAAAATAGGTAATAGTTTTCTCATCATTCACTGCATCTGTTTTGAAAATCTTGTGACAGCTATTTTGTTGTTGTTGTGTCCTGACAACAACGCTTCTCAGAGCTACCTAAATTCTAAAATTTGAAATTCAGTGACAAATTTGCTATTCTATTATGGGGCTAAGTGTTTTTGGGTTTTGGGGGCTGTTTTTGCAGTTTTTTTTTTTTTTTTTTTTTTTTCTGGATGGCGCTGGGTTTTTAACCTGCTACTTCCCGTATATGGGGCCACCGCCCTATTCTTTTGAGCCACAGGTGCCTCTCTTGGAGCTAACATTACATGACTAGCAAACTTAAGAATTTGTGCACTCCTTTGGATCACCAGGAACAATTCGGGGATGTTTTCATTATGACCACTGTTCTATTCAGAGATAAATAATTCTTTTTCTAAAGAATATGCAACCTCGTTCTTTTCAATTATGCAGAGAACTGCTCCACTTAAGGTTACTTGGATTAATATCCAAATATTAATCTTTTCTTCCACAGAGGACTGAAATGCACCTAATTATACTCTTTCCACTTAGGTCTTGCTCAGGATATATAAACTCAGGGTGGAATTCATTAACGAGTTTCTATCCAGTTGTTCAGTTTTCCTTTTTCCTTATAGGAAGCTGGCATCACTATTCCATTCATTTTTAAGGTGAATGAGTACATAACTCTTATTGCTGTATCATATCTAGCAGTATATCAATCAACAATAGAACAGACAAAAATAGCTCACTCCCAATTAGTATCTCTGAGGTATACATAGTTGCATTGCAACTATTTCCATGTAATGACAGAAGAAAACCTTTTTAACTGGTTTCATAAACTATTTTCTATTCCTTGTCCAATGATCACCTAATATAATTTATTTACTCTTTTATTTCAGATTAATAAAAGTGTACACACAATTAGGTTATAATGTTTGCCTTTGTAAGGTAAAGTCCAAGTTGTGGTTGTGAACTTCACCCAGGCAATTAGCTATTTTCTTTTTACCTGTACTTTGTACCCGTTAGGTGGGAATGTAACAAGCCCCATTCCCCCACTTCCGTCTTGAATTTAATCGAGCTTTTCCTCTCATGTGTGTATGTGTTTTGATCTACAAGTTTAAATTTAGTAATACTGAGTCATGGAATCCTTGCTTTCCATTCTTGTGCTACTTTTCTTAGGAAAGTGTTCTTAAAATCCATCCAAGTTGTAACAAAAGGTACAAACTCTCCATCTTTCCATGGCTGAATAGCATTCCATGGCACACATATACCACAGTTTATTAATCCATTCAAGTGTTGAAGGACACTTGTGTTGTTTCGACATCTTTGCAGTCATGAATTGCGCTGCCATAAACATTCAAGTGCAAATGACTTTATAATAATATGACTTGTTTTCTTTTGGGTAGATCCTAGTAATGGGATTGCAGGATCGAATGGAGGATCTATTTTTCACTCGTTTTAAACTAATATGTATGGAGGGCTATAATTATAGATTACATTTTTTGTTTAATTTTTAAATTTGGTGATCATAGTAGATGCTCATGCAATTGTAAAAAATAATACAGGGAGATCTATGATCTATGTATCCTTTACCCAGTTTCCCCTGAAGTAAGCTCTTTCATAACTATTGTGCAACACCAGAACCGTTGATACAGTCAAGACACAGAACATCTTCATCACCACAAGGATTCCTCATGTTCCCTTTCTATGCTCACACCTGCTGCCCAACCATTTCTACCTCCTTGTGTACTCTTAGAAAGCACTAATCTGTAATTTTGTCATATCAAGAATACTGTCCATATGAAATCATATATAAATGTAAACTTTTGGAAATGACTTCTTTTCATTCAGTATAAATTTTAGCATTTCTTCAGTCATGTGTGTTTATACTTCATTCATTTTTATTGCTGAGTAGTATTCTATGGCATGAGTGTACCATAATTTGTTTAAACATTCACTCATTAATGGACATCAGAGTTGTTATAAATAATTTGAAGTTATCACAAGTAAAGTTATTAAAGACATGCAGGTACAGTCTTTTGTGTGAAATAAGCCTTCATTTTTTTTTTTTGAAACAGATTCTCACTTCGTTGCCCTTGGTAGAGTGCTGTCGCATCACAGCTCACAGAAATCTCAAACTCTTGGGCTTCAGCAATTCTCTTGCTTTAGCCTCCCAAGTAGCTGGGACTACAGGTGTCCACCACAACGCCCCGCTATTTTTCAGTTGCAGTTGTCATTGTTGTTTTAGCAGGCCCAGCCTGGGTTTGAACCTGCTAGCCTCGGTGTATGTGGCTGGCGCCCTACTCACTGAGCTACGGGCACTGAGCCAGCTTTCATTTCTTTAGTGTAAATGTCCAGGAGTGTAGTTTCTGGGCTTCATAATTTATATTTAGATTTTAAGAAAAACGCTAACATGTTTATGAAGTGTCTGTATCATTTTACAGTTTTACTGGCATTGTATAAATAATTTGATTTATCTGAATCCTTATCAGCATTTCTATTGCCACTATTTTGTTTTCATTTTAGCCATTCTGATAGGTTAGTAATGGTATGTTATTGAAGTTTTAATTTGTGTTTCCCTGAAGACTAATGATGTTGAATATTTTTTCATGTGCCTATTTTCAACCCGCATATCCTTTTGGTTAAATATATCTTCATGTATTGTGCTCGTGATCCAATTAGATCATTTTCCTTTTTATTGTTGAGTTTGGGGAGGACAGTCTTGAGTTTTAAAAATTAAGTCTGTGAATTTTTGAGACACTCTTAGTTTCTGCCTGGAAAAAAAATCATGTATGTGAGGTTAAAAAAAAATCAAAAATGCTAAAACTCAGGGGGTGGCACGTATGGGAAGAGCACTTATCAATGACCAAATGCCATAAATAACGAAGTAGATGTGCATGAGACAAAACATATCAACTCAGTTACGAAGCAGCTGGGGACATGTTGTCCAAAACTTTTCTACAGGTCATAAAAGGAATATATATAATTTATAGAAAATTTAAAAACACATAAAGAAGATCAGGAAGGAAAAAATTTACCAACATCTCTATCACACAAAAATAGCCACCACTAATATTGCTTTGCTTTATTCATTCCAGATTTTACTTTTTTAATATAGTATATTACATACACATAAATTATTATGTATGCTATATACAATTTTGCACATTCTTTAGTACCATAACTTAATTTGTGACATTTTTAAGCCTTTAAATATTTTGTTTAAATTAATGACTTATTTAGCCACTCAGCTATTTTTTTTTTTTTTTTTTTGAGACAGAGCCTCAAGCTGTCACCCTGTATAGAGTGCCATGGCATCACAGCTCACAGTAACCTCCAATTCCTGGGCTCAAGCGAGTCTCCTGCCTCCGCCTCCCAAGTAGCTGGGACTACAGGCGCCCACCACAACACCCCACCATTTTTTTTTTTTTTTTTGGTTGCAGCCATCATTGTTGTTTGGCAGGCCCAGGCTGGATTCGAACCTGCCAGCTCAGATGTATGTGGCTGGCGCTTTAGCCCAAGGAGCCACAGGTGCCAAGCCCACTCAGCTATTTTTAAATCTACTTTGCCCACTTGGAGTTTTAATGAATAAAGTATCTCACCTTTCACATTTGGATTTCTAATCTATAGAAAAGTTTTATTTTTGCATGGGGTGAAGCAGCAAAATTTACTCTTTTTATCATATGATTATCCAATTGACCATCCTTCTCTCAATGCAAGTTCTTAAATCAGGTGAGCGTAGAAGTGTTGGTCTATTTCTAGACTGTATAATTCCATTGACCTCTGTCTACCTTTGAGCCAATATTACCCTGCCCCATCGCCATAGTGGTGCCATCAGTCCTATTTGGTGACTTAAATCCTTCAACTTTGTCTTCTTGAAGGTTGGCTTATTTATAAATTTTAGAATCAACTATTATATTTCTACCAAAAATAGTGGAGATTTTGACTTGAACCTTATCTGTAGATCAATTTGGAAAGATTGACATATTTAAAACTTCAAGTTTTCAAATGATTAATATGGTATATCTATTTATTTAGACATTCATTATCTGTTCTCAATAGTATTTTGTGGTTTTCAACATAGAGATACTGCACAATTTTTATTGGATTTTTCCCCCTAAATATTTGATAGGTTTTAGTGCTGTTACAAATAACTGATTTTGGAAATTTTATTTTCTGTTGTTTTTTTTAAAGGTATCTAGACATGTAATTTTCCTATTATTTTTAGTGACTTTGCTAACATTTTTAAATTAGCACTATTATTTAAAGACTTTTTATCAGGCATTCTACTTGCACAATTATGTAATCAATACATAGTTTTTTTCTTTCCTGTTCTTATGTTTTTTTTTGAAGTACTACCAATAATATAATGATGAAATAAAATTGTTACTGGGCAATACTATCTTTTTTTTTTTTATTGAGTCATAGCTGTGTACAATAATTCAGTCAAGGAGTACAGTGTGTGGGCTTCACATACAATTGGAGATATTTTTATCAACCTGATTAATATAGCATTCATGATATTTTCTCATTTACTATGTGA
>CAUYRH010146969.1:0-11854 GCA_963574655.1 Perodicticus potto | reverse complement strand
ACTGAAAGACCCACACCTTTCACCATTAAGTAAGATGGACTCTCACTGGATTAATGATTTAAACTTAAGACATGAAACTATAAAAATACTACCAGAAAGTACAGGGAAAACTCTTGAAGAAATAGGCCTGGGAGAATATTTTATGAGGAGGACTGCCCAGGTGTTGCAGCCCCTATGGCCCTGGTCTCAATCCCTGCAGAAAGGAGTCAGGTGAGAAGTGGATTAGTAGTACAAGCTTGTAGGAGGCGAGCTAACCTTGATTGCAGGGTAGCCTCAAGCAACCTCTGCAGTAACCTTTTATTGAGACAGCACAAGACAGGTGAGGGGAGTATTAGACAATGACTACGTGCCCAAGGCTTGCCATGGGCTCGGGTTCTATCTCTGCAAGGAGCACCTGCGGGTGAATTGGCTGAGGGCCTGCCCCCAGCTACAAATAATCTTGCTCAGAGGTCATCTGGCTCTTGGCATCCTCTACACTCGGGCAATTGAAGCAGCATCAAAAATACACTACTGGGACCTGATCAAACTAAAAAGTTTCTGCATAGCCAAGTACACAGTAAGTAAAGCAAGCAGACAGCCCTCAGAATGGGAGAAGATATTTGCAGGTTATGCCTCCAACAAAGGTGTAATAACCAGAATCCACAGAGAACTCAAACGTATGAGCAAGAAAAGAACAAGTGATCCCATCTCAGGGTGGGCAAGGGACCTGAGAGAAACTTCTCTGAAGAAGACAGGCGCATGGCCTACAGACACATGAAAAAATGCTCATCATCCTTAATCATCAGAGAAATGCAAATCAAAACTACTTTGACATACCACCTAACTCCAGTAAGATTAGCCCACATCACAAAATCCCAAAGCCAGAGATTTTGGCGTGGATGTGGAGAAAAGGGAACACTTCTACATTGCTGATGGGAATGCAAACTAATATGTTCCTTTTAGAAATATGTTTGAAGAATACTTAGAGATCTAAAAATAGACCTGCCATTCAATCCTATAATTGATATATATCCAGAAGATCAAAAATCACATTATAACAAAGATATTTTTACCAGAAAGTTTATTTCAGCCCAATTCATAATTGCTAAGTCATGGAAGAAGCCCGTGTGCCCATCGACCCATGAATGGATTAATAAATTGTGGTATATGTAAACCATGGAATATTATGCAGCCTTAAAGATGGAGACTTTACCTCTTCCATTTTTACATGGCATGGATGGAGCTGGAACATATTCTTCTTAGCAAAGTATCTCAAGAATGGAAGAAAAAGTATCCAATGTGCTCACCCTATTATGAAACTAATTTATGGCTTTCATATGAAGGCTAGAACCCAATTATAGTACAAGAATATGGGGAAAGGGGCAAGGGAGGGGAGGGGATGGGGGAGGATGGGTGACGGGAGGGTAATTAGCAGGAGCATATCTAAGGTGCATCTTAGAAGAGTACAGGTGAAACTTACTAAATGCAGAATATAAAAGTCGTAACACAATAACTAAGAAAATGCCATGAAGGGTATGTTAACCAGTTCGATGAATACATTTCAGATTGTATATGGAACCAGCACATTTTACCCCATGATTGCATTAATGTACACAGCTATGATTCAATTAAAAAAAAAGAAGTTGAAACTTTAACATACATTCACCATTTACGATTAGAAAAAGTCTTAGAGGAAAATCTGAAGCTATCCAGGAAGTAAAATTTACCTACAATCATTTATGTTTTTTGCTTTCTTTCTTTCTTTTTTTTTTTTTTTAGAGACAGAGTCTCTTTTTCTCACTTTGTTACCCTGGGGAGAGTGCGGTTGCATCACACCTCATAGCAACTTCCAGCTCTTGGGCTTAGGTGATTCTCTTGCCTCAGCCTCCCTAGTAGCTTGGACTACAGGCACCCGCCATAATGCCTGGCTATTTTTTTGTTGCAGTTTGGCCAGGGCCAGGTTCAAACCCACCACCCTTGGTATATGGGGCTGGCGCCCTACTCACTTGACCACAGGCGCCGCCTCATTTGTTTCTTAAACATAATTTCTAATATTGGGAAAATACTTAATGACATAATTTAATTACTGTTAAAACTTTTTTGCTGCCACAGTTGAGCTCAGTTTTGCAATCTGGTTAGTCATTATCTCAGGACCATTGTGTGTATAATGCATTATACATGTCTGATTATTTGTATAAGGAATGGAATTAATGGTCATAGGCTATATATGTATAGAAAGTAAAATCTAAGGCTGCTGAAACCTGTTGGTAAAATTCTTTACAAAAATTTATTCATAACCAAGTGTCTTAGTCTGTTTTTCTTTTCTTTCTTTCTGTTTTTCTCTCTTTCTTTCTTCCTTTCTTTCATTTTTTTTTTTCAAGACAGAGTGTCACTCTATCTCCCTGGGTAGAGTACTGCGGCTTCCTAGTTCACAGCAACCTCAAACTCTTGGGCTTAAGCAATTCTCTTGCCTCAGCCTCCCTAGTAGGTGGGACTACAAGTGCCCACCACAGTACCTGGCCATTTTCTTTTTTCTATTTTGAGTAGAGATGGGGTCTCACTCTTGCTCAGGCTGGTCTCTAACTCTGACCTCAAGCAAAAGAGCTCAAGCACTTGGCCCACCTCAGCCTCCCAGGGTGCTAGGATTAGAAGCAGGAGAAACTGTGCCCAGCCTCAGTCTGTTTTCTCTTACTTGTACAGACTACCTGAAACTGTGTAATTTATAAAGGAACAATTTCTTATAGCCTGGAGGCTTGGAAGTCTAAGACTGAAGGGTCACATCAGCAGAATCCCTAGGGCCTGAGGGTGCTAGCTCAGAACATTCATCTTATTCCTATAAGGCTGCTGGTCTCATTCGTGTGATAACCCATTAATCGATGAATGGACTCATCCACTTGTTGGGCAAAGTCCTCATAACCCAGTCCCCTCTTATGGGCCCGCCTCTCAATACTGCCACATGGGGGATTTAGCGTTAACATGAGTTTTGGAGGAGACAAATATTCAAACCACAGCTCTGGAAGTATAGGGAATACCATTTCTAGCACAGTCTACCACACTCTCTCCAGGTATTTAAAACAAGAACACAGACTTCCCTATTTCACTGGTGTCTGGTCTGTGTGTTTTAGTTTGCTCTGTTTTGTTAATAATAAATCTAGAACACAATGTCTCCACATGAGTAGCAGTCTACATTTCTTCTATTCTGAATCCTCTGTTTAAGATATTTGCTCATTTCCTATTAAGGGTTGTGTTGGTCAGGGGTTCCAGCTGTCCATTACTGTGTAACAAATTACTCCAAAATGTACTGGCTTAAAATAACAGGTATTCTTACGCTGCTGTGGGTAAGGATTTAGGCAGGACTTAGACAGGCAGTTCTTTTGCTTACGATGGTATTGACTGGTTTCCTTGGTGATCTTTATTGGTGGCTGGGTTGATCTGGAGGGTCCATGATGACTTCAGTCACATGGATGGCTCCCTGGTAGAGAAACCTGGGCTCAGCACGTCACCTCTCCATCTGTGGGCAGTGCCAGGGCCCCTCCTTACGGAGAAGAGCTTTTCTCTTTCCTCTTGTGTGCACTAGGTATGGGCATCTTGGTGCTGTGGATTTTCTGGCTGGGAAGGAAATAGAATGTAGGCACTGAGCTGGATCTGTACATCTTACCAAAATAATCCTTGTCTTTCATTACTTTTCCCCCACATATTTACCTTCTCACAATATATAGCCCCCTAGAAGCGCATACTTGTTTTCCTTTGTGTTGTTTTGTCCCCACAAGCAATTCATCGTTGCTTGATGAAATATTATAGAAACCACTGGTCTAATTGTTTCTTTGGCCTTTCACTGTTCTATGAAGACCTCATATGTTTATATAATGACAACCTGTCATCTCAAATAGTGTTAAGTCCCCCAGAAGACTTAATGGACTGCCTCTTGGCCAAAAGGTCTTCAGAAAAACCTTAAATCTAAGTTGTGGGGCAGAAGGAAAAGGGAGATCAGACAGGTTTCGTTATGCCCCTCTAGTTTGGAGTTGCTCTAACAATAAGATACTAAATCATTAGCAGGACGTAAGGTCACTCAAGACCTAATTGAAACCACAGGTGCAATCCACGAACTGAGCAGATGACTTTTTTTTTTAACTTTGTCATCCTCAGGTGGCATCACAGCTCACAGCCACCTCCAGCTCTTGGGCTTAGGCAAATCTCTTGCTTCATCCTCCCGAGTAGCTGAAACTACAGGCACCTGCCAAAATGCCCAGCTATTGTTTTTTGGTTGTTGTCATTGTTGCAGTTTGGCTAGGGCCAGGTTTGAACCTGCCACCCTCCGTATATGGGGTTGGTGCCCTACTCACTGAACAACAGGCGCCATCATCACTTGGTTTTTTAAAATGTCCCATAGCTTGTTCTTTTTCTCCTTTCCATCTGTCCTTTGTCACTCTAATTTGCAGGGCCCAAATCAATTAAATGGCCAAAGCCATTGAACCTCAGGGTCGGGCCAAAAAACGTTTTTTTCCCTACACTGCAATGCCTTGTGCTGGTGAGTGGCATGTCGGTAGATGTGATCAGAGCAATGTTTGGGAAAGCACAGGTTCCCTGAGGCTTGCTGCTGTACCTCCACTCTGTATGGTGAGGCCTGGGCAGGCCTGGGCTAGCCTCCTGCCCTTAAGGGAGCAGGAGCTATGTGGAGCAGAACAACCTCCACCTGAGGTCAGCCTAGATCACTCATTCTCCAAACAGCCTCACAATGGTGGGTGATGAAGTCAGTTTAGCTTAGCAGACTGCAGACTCTATTTTGTAGTCAATAAATCTTGTAGTGGTTTATTAACTAATACTAGCTGAATTCTACTGTAGCTTTTTTTTTTTCTTTTAGGCCTTTCTGGCCTCTGTGGGTAAGAAAGGTATGCAGAAGCAGGCTGGGATGAGTTTAAATGCCTACTTCATCACATCACCACAAATCTGTTTTCCTTCCTAATTTTTGAAAGCTTTTTATATTAACAAGGATATTAAGTTCTAGTGATGAGGCTGTCAGTGGTCTCTTCAGTGCTTTCTGTCTTGTATTTACTTGTATTGATGCAACTCCTTTGGTGTAGAGCAGTCATCTGTATACGAGGTCCAACAATTAAGGTCATGAACTTGTCCTTGAAAAAGCACTAGAGACCTCATTGCTGAGTAGCACTATGGTCTCCTTGTAAGTAGTTCCCTTGAGAAGCTATAAATTGATACCAGTGCTAGACCACTGTTCAAACTTATTTTGGAACTCTCTCTGGAATGGTCATCAGCATTGTCATCTTATGGCACACAGGAACATGCAACACCAGGGGGCAAAGGTACCATCTGTGGGATTATGCCTGAACATCTGTGAGAATCCCACGCAGGCGAACAATATGGCAGCCCTGTGGCAGCCTTGTTTGGCCTCAGGTAGCCAGTCCCCACAGGGTCCCTGCTGGCTGGCCATTGTGCACACACTCCCATAGTGCCATGGACTGGTCCAGTGTGGAGCACCCCTCATTGTGGGAAATGGGGTGTGGCAGGAAAGGCTGCCTGCTTGCCCTTCATGCAATGCATGGTGTGGGGCACTTGGTGCTAAAGCATTCCTAGCGGACGCGCTTCTGGGTCAGGGTTTTATACTTACCAGAAGAGCTGTTGAAATTCCGCCCTCAGCACAAGGGTGTGTGAAGAGAAGAGAAAAGAGAAAAAAGCATAAAGAAAAGAATCCCATAGAATGACAATGATAAGCACCACTCAGCAGACACCACCATGCTTTGAGCCAGACTCCACTGGGAGGCACTGATATACCAAGGTTCTGACACCTTACCAAGTTGTTTGTACAGTGCTGCTGACATAAGCACATGGTGGCAAGTTCATAAAATGACTGTCCTGCAAGGATAGCCCTGATGCTCATTCCAGTAAAGAGTTCCAAACTGCTTTGAAGGTTGGATTAGGCACTGGCATTGGTGCCTACTTTCCCAAGGGAGCACCTGGAAGGTAATCATAGTGATATTCAGCAATGAGGTACTTTTTCTAGGATGAGTTTGTGAACTTCATTGTCTGAACTGTGTATGTGCAGCAACTTGATCCTTTGGTCTGTAGTTTCTTGTCCACATTTCCCATTTCTGCAGTGCTGCTATGCAAATATCCTCTTGCCATCCGACAATATTCTTTCTAAAAATGTGCCTACATCTCTTGGAAACTCATCCCAAAACATTTTTTTTTTAAAAACAAGAAATGCAAATTCTTCAGAGTGACATGAGTTCCTAACAGTCAGGCTTGGAGTCAGCTCTCTTGAAGTCAAGGCTGTAGGCAGTAGAACCTTGGTATATCAGTGCCTCCCAGCGGAGTCTGGCTCAAAGCATGGTGGTGTCTGCTGAGTGGTGCTTATCATTGTCATTCTATGGGATTCTTTTCTTTGTGCTTTTTTCTCTTTTCTCTGTAGGCTGTAGGCAGTGTCCTGGGGAACCCTCTCCTAAGAACTGCATTTGGAGGCCTGGGCAGGAAGGGACAGGTGGGGGTGACCTCACTGCCTGCCTCACATCTGTAGGAAGGAAAAGGTTATATGTACAGACATTTATCTCTTGTTATATTTGGCCTGAAGATGTACTTTAGGATTGGTTTAGTTATTGTTGGCTCAGATATTTCAGATAAGCTTAATGTGAAAAGGCTTCTAGCCAACGTATCTAATAAGTGCAGAGTTCTCTGATTAATGGTTCATTTTTAACAGTGTTACTGTGTTCTTTGCTAAAAGTCTGGAGAACTCAGGTAGAGAGAAGGGAAATGGTTCAATTCTGCTCTCAAAGGGGTATTTCACCCAATTTCTGTAAGTGATACATGGCTCAAAAGAAAGTTGTCTTGACCTTGGAAAACAATATGTGAAACAATCATCAATGTTGCAAAGAAAACCAAGTCATGAAAATTGCTTCAGTCCCATGTAATTAATTCTTGTTCTGCTGAATGTTGGGTTAGCGATCTTCAGGAATGCATCCATTTGTTAGAATTTCAGGAAATTCTTACCCAATCCAATAGGAAAATGTTATCAAAACCCTGTCTTTCAGGTTTCTGAACTTGTCAATTGTTTTAATGAATCTCCTTGAAGAAGAAGCCATGTTGGACTATAGCTGATGCAAATGCTTATAGAGAAGAACCAAGCTAAAATAATAGTTGTCTATCGTTGACTGAGATATAAAATGGCCATGCTATAAGATGTGATGAGAGTTCTTCATAATGATACAACTGACAGTTTGTTCCTTTCAGTCAGTGGCATATACAATGAGCATAGGAATTGAAGTAGTGACTAACATATCAGAGTTTTAGAAACTTAATACAAATCCTAGAAGGTGTATTCATAGCCTATCCATATAATTTTACTCAAAGAAGGTTAAACAGCATTTCTTATTTGACAATGCTTCCCATATGATGGTAACATTCCATATAAGGTCCATATGATTCTCTTGGTCTTTCAAGCCCTCTCCCTTTTAATTTTCTTTGTTCTGAGTGCCTACAAGTTACTTAGAGGTCAATCAACTTATCTTCAGAATTTGGAATTGGATTTGTGAAGTTTGTCAAATAACAAAGGTTTCCAACACTTGATATCAAAATAAGAAATGTTTCAAACACTCGATCAAAATAGGATCACAGTAAAATAGTCATTCATTTAGCCAAAGTGATAATTCAAGTCTTTCAAAGAGCACAACACTCCGCTCCTTGATGGAGAGGGGTCTCAGTTTTCCAAGCAACCAAAAGACTGATAAAGCCAGCCTGAGAAAATAGAAGCTGCCTCTCCTTATTTTTTTTTTTTTGTTTGCAATTTCCTCAAAAAGTATATGAAAAATCTCTGATCTCTCATTAATACTACATGAAAGGTTGTTCAAAAGAGACAACCAAAATGTCCCTTCATATCAGTATATTGATACTAAACCAAGTTTAAATGAAACCTTATAAATAGATTTGCTCAACCTCAATCATCTTTGACTATGATCTGTTTTATAACCATTCTCAATTTTCCTCATTCTGTTTCTTTCTTCAACTTTCCATATCTATTTGGTTTTACTATCATTCTCTTTTAACTTTCAACTTAAAATAAATTATAAATAATCTCTAAGCTAGACAAAATTACTTTTCCTTTTAAAAATAACTATATCTGCCTGTCTTCCTTACAACCTTCATTGCAAAAAACACATCTTACATTTCCTACAATTCTCCATGGAGAACTGTTGTCTTTCCCCCTGAATAAGCAGTTACCCTAGATTATTCAGAATTTTCTGTCTTAACCACCTAAGAAGTAAGCAATTTTAATTGTTTAGTACCAGCTGCAGAGCCCAGGACAAAATACAGAGCTGTGCAGAGAATTCTTGGAGAGCATGTCTACTCCCCCTCCCAGCACAGCCTGGAGGCACAGCTGGACCAGGAATACACTTGCCTCTGCCCTGATCATTTCTGTGTTCCCAGGCCCCACTGTGACCACCTAGCTAGAGCCTAGAATCTAATGACACAAAATGTGAGACTTAAATGCATAGACAAATAAGACAAGTATCAAAAATATCCCAGGAGCGAGAGTTCTATGACTTTAAAACATCTATCAAGGAGAGTCTAACCCTTTGTGACCAGTAGATCCAGGTAAAATGTTCAAATTATATTTAATATTGATAATTCTGAAGATATACTATTTCTTTATCCAACAAATTAAAAACCACTTTTAGTTACCAAAGATAGTTACTAAAGTCATGTGAACTTAAAGGATATTTAAGCATGTTTATTTATAAGTGCTCATTTATTTGTATGAATATGGTACCATGTAGATACCATATACACACAGACATTTACATACAGAGGCACATATAAGAAACAAAAGATTTTGTAGTTTTGACTGTAAAATTTTAGCCAGAAGACAGTTAGAACTTATTCCTTTAAAAGAACATTTGTATTCAAAATGTGGCTTCATCAATTGAAGATGGTAAAAGTTTGTATGCCTCACAGGGCCAAAGCCATCACTGAGTTTTTGAGGCAAGTTTGCAACAAATTTACATCTTAAGGTATAGAGAATTGTTTTTGTTTTTCTTGTGACAGAGGTGTCACTTTTTAGCCCCGGGTAGAGTGACGTGGCGTCACACCTCACAGCAACCTCAAACTTGGGCTTAAACGATTCTCTTGCTTTAACCTCCAGAGTAACTGGGACTACTGGTTCCCATCATAACACTGGGATATTTTTAGAGATGAGTTCTGGCTGAGGTTGGTCTGAAACCTGTGAGCTCAGGAAATCCATCCACGTTGGACACTCAGAGTGCTAGGATTATAGGCATGATCCACTTCACCTGCCCTATAAAGAATTTTTTTTTGAGAGAGACTCTAACTTGTCACCCTTCGTAGAGTGCCAGGCCTTCATAGCTCACAACAACCCCCAACTCTTGGGCTCGAGCACTTCTCTTGCCTCAGCCTCCTAAGTAGCTGGGACTACAGGTGCCTGCCATAACACCTGGTTATTTTTAGAGTCGAGGTCTCACTCTGGCTCAGACTGGTCTTGAACCTGTGAGCTCAGGCAATCCACCTGCCGTGGCCTCCCAAATGCTGGGGTTAGAGGTGTGAGCCACTGCACCCAGCCTAAGAAGTTTTTCTCAAAGAGATTGGTGTCACTCTGTTGCTCGGTCTGGAGTGGAGTGGAGTGTAGCCCAGTGTAGTGCCGTTCATGCAGCTTTGAACTTGTAGACGTGAAGGGAAACTTGCCCTTTCTCCTGAAAATTCACTGAAAGATCAAGTTATAATTAAGACAGATTAATAAGAGAAAATATTTCTTTACCACGCACATGGGAAGAAAGTACCAAGTGATAACACGATTTTTTCCAGTGGAGTGGAGATATTTTTGTACCTGCCAGAGAAGGGAGGGGAGAAATTGAGGCTCTAGGGTAATAAATGGTTGCTAGGAGGATGAATGGATGTAGGAAATAGATTGATTTGTCCATGAACCTGAGAGACAGGTCTTCATGACTTAAATGACCTGGCTCAGGTCATTAAATGACCTGCTTACATTCCTGACCCTCATTCCTGAAATATGTTGAGATGTCAGGAAGGTGGAAGGAAGGTCAGTTTTCCCCTTTGATCCTCCAATCAAGTCAGTGCAGCTTATGCAGACAGAAGGAAGGCCTCTTCCAGTGTTTGTTGACCTTGAATGGCCTGGCAACTTAACCAGGGGAGCAGGTGAGCTACTCCAATTTGCACAGGCCTGACTTGTGAGCCATTCATAACATCTGGGGTTTGAAAATCATTGACATCATGAGGGTTGGTGTCAGCACCATGTAAGAAGTGTGAGAATCCATCTATGGAATCCAACCACAGGGTTTGACCACAGTATTGCTCTACTGTGTCACCCAGGAAAGACCCAGCATCGCCCCTGTTTTTAATGCAGAGGGAAAACTTCCTTTCTAGTGATTTTACCTGAGCCAAAGATAGTTTTTGAGCTCTCATGGGGGCTTTTTGTGTCCAGTTCACTCACCCACTGGAGAAACAGCCCGAAGTTTCTTGTCTGGTTGTGGCCACCACATCTTATCAGATAACTATCTTGCGGGCTGCTTCCACCAGGCAGTCACATTGGGAGAAATAAAATGAGTCTGGTTTCTTGTTACAGTCTAGACATTGGCATAACCAGCAATTAGACTGAATAGTTAGTGTGACCAAGGTTGGAAAGACTGGTGCAAAGGGGTGTAGGTCTGTTCTTGGCTTGCTGGAAGGACAGTCTGGGTTGGTAAGAGCAAGGTGTAGTTTGAAAGAAGAGCCAGAGTGGAAGATCAAAGGGAGAATGGGGTGAGTTAAGGCCATCTCCACTCAGCTGCCCACATGCAGTTCTTGAAGGGGAAGGCTCGAAAAAAGAAATGTTTCTAAGGGACTATTCCATAGGATTTAAAAGACAAACAGGAGGGCGGCGCTTGTGGCTCTGTGGGTAAAGTACCGGCCCCATATATCAAGTGTGGTGGGTTCAAATGCAGCCCTGGCCAATCTGCAACAAAAAAATACCCAGGCATTGTGCTGGGTACCTGTAGTCCCAGCTACTTGGGAGGCTGAGGCAAGAGAATCGCCTAAGCTCAGGAGTTGGAGGGTAGTGTGAGCTGTGATACCACAGCACTCTACCAAGGGTGATAAAGTGAGACTCTCTCTAAAACAAAACAAAACAAAAAGGAATTTATAGGTGAAAATTGGGGTTGCTTTTCTGTTTTTGAATCAGAGTCTCACTCTTTTGCCCTGGGTCGAGTGCTGTGGCAACATAGTTCACAGCAACATCAAAATCTTGGGCTCCAGAGTTCCTCCTGCTTGAGTCTCCCAAGTAGCTGGGAATATAGGCTCCCGCTAGTTTTTCCATTATTTAGTAGAGACAGGTCTCACTCTTGCAATTCTCAAAGAGTAAGGCTTGAAAGAAGAGGCATTTCAAAAGGGCCTTTTGAGAGAGCTTAAAAGAGAAAAGGGAATTTATAGATGAATAAATGTGTTTATTTTTTATTTTCTTTTTTTTACATTGTTGGGGATTCATTGAGGGTACCAGAAACCAGGTTACATTGATTGCATTTGCTAGGTAAAGTCCCTCTTATAATTGTGCCTTGCCCTCAAAAGGTGTGTCGCACACTGAGACCCTACCCCCTCTCTCCTTCTCTCTCTCTGCTCTTCCCTTCTCCTACCCCCTCCCTCCTTCACTCTCTCTGTTCTTCCTTTCCCCCACCCTCTCCCTATTTCCCTCTCTCTCTCTCTGCTCTCCCCTTCCTCCACTCCCACCATGTACTAGGTCATTAATTGTCCTCATATCAAAATTGAGTACATGGGATTCATGCTTCTCCATTCTTGTGATGCTTTCCAAAGAATAATGTATTCCATTTCCATACAGGTTAATACAAAGGATGTAAAGTCTCCA
>CAUYRH010146968.1:0-15303 GCA_963574655.1 Perodicticus potto | reverse complement strand
TCTCCTCCTTTAGGCCTTTAGTCTCAGGGTATATATAAGTGTATGGGTTCCTTGGCCAGGAAACGAATGAATACAGTCCCTTCCACCGGGGGCAAGGTGAATGAGTGTATCAATGAATGGATACAGTCCATTCATGGAATTGAGGCCTAGGAAATTCACAAGACATTGACCTAGGCATAGGAAACGGTGGTTCCACATTTAGTCCTAAGTGTAAAGTGAAGGAGACACCAAGGCACAGGTGTCTTCTCTACCCTGCCAATCTAAATGCTATTCATCATTCAGGAGTTCCCAAGAAGCATATTACAGTCCGAATGTTTGTATCTCCCCAAAATTCGTATGTTGAAACTTAATTCCCAATTCAGTGATATGAAGATGTAGAGCCCTCATGGATAGGATTCGTTCCTTTCTCTTCCCAGAGGAAGGTTGATTGACCTTTCTGCCATGTAAAGACACATGGAAGGTGCCATCCATGAGGAATAGGGCTCATCTGCCACCAATCGGTTGGTACCTTGACCTTACACTTTCAAACCTCTAGAACTTTAAGCAATAAGTTTCTGTTTACAAATTACCCCATCTGGCTCAGCACCCATAGCTCAGTGGTCAGGGTGCCGGCCACATACACCAAGGCAGGTAGGTTCAAACTCCACCGGGAGCCTGCTAAACAACAGTGACAACCACAACAACAAGAAAAATCTCTGGGCATTGTAGCAGGTGCCCAACTACTTGGGAAGCTGAGGCAAGAGAATCACTTAAGCCCAAGAGTATGATGTTGCTGTAAGCTGTAACACCATGGCACGCTACCGAGGGGAACAAAGTAGATTGTTCAATTAAAAAGGAAGAAATTACCCAATCTAAGGCATTTTGTTATAGCCACCTATGTGGACTAAGACAGAGCTATTCAGAAAAGGACAGAAACACTTTGTAAATCAAAGCAGCACTCTGTCAGTAGCTGTGTAGGCCAGATATCCAAAGTAGACCTTGGGGAAAAGACTGAGGTTGAATTTATGCTCTAGCTTGAGGGTTAGGCATTATCTCCTCGTCAACACAAACTAAAAATCTGTGGGCCAGCTAGGCATGGTGGCTCATGCCTGCAATCCTAGCACTTCGGGAGCCAAGGTGAGTGGATTGCCCAAGCTCAGGAGTGCAAGACTAACCTGAGATAGAGTGAGACTCAATCTCTACAAAAAACCAAAAAATTTCACCAGACATTGTGGTGTGTGCTTGTAGTTCCAGCTACTTGGGAGGCTGAGGCAAGAGGATCACTTGAACCCAAGAGTTTTTGAGGTTTCTGTGAGCTAAGATGCCACAGCATTCTACCCAGGGTTCCCAGGGCAATAGAGAGAGACTCTGTATCAAAAAAAAAGAAAGAAACAACTGTGGGCCAAGGGACTCAGGCTTGCTTGTGAAAAAAAGTGTAACCCAGGCAGGCCCTGAACCCATTTAATCACCCAGGTGCATACACCAAATGGAACACAGAAGCTCCTGCAGAGTCCGGCCCGAATCTGCCTATGCCACGGAGTCGTACAAGCAGAACATAGAGTCAGGAAGTCAATATTCTGGAACCCATTCCATGTCCAAGGCTTTGGCCTACTGAATTATTACAGCATCTTCCTGGGTGTTAGGTGTTGAGCTGGTTATAAAGGAGGCAGCGCTATGTCAGGTTCAGGAGAAGCTAACAGGTTTTCCTCCACTACATGCATTACGGCCCAAGTCGCTTTTCTTACAGGAGATTGTGGATCTGATTTTCAGTATTTGGCTGACTGACTCTCCATTTTGCATGCTCATGATGTTAGCTATATAGAAGCTCTGGATAATTTCACATCTTAAAGCCTCACACAAGTGATTTCCCCCCATTCAATGACCCTGAACTCTTACAAAGGGATCATTTCCTAAACATATACATGTATTTCCTCCCTTTTCCATACGTGGAAATTCATACATGGCCTAATAAGGTATTGATATTCAGTAAATGTTTGCTAAACTCCTTAATACTGTCATTTGGAATGAGATTGCCACTGACAATAACTAGGACAGAAATGCTCTTGGAGCTTCCCTGACTCCCTTTGGCCCGGCTCCTACTCCCAGTCTTCTATCAACCCTTCTCCCTCTGTTGCAGTTCCTGCTGAGCTGAACAAGAGACACACATGTCAGCTTCAGAGCTCAAACAAAGAGCTACAGTGAAAGAAAAACAGCTGAGCCAGCAGGAAGCATAAACAGAGGGGGAGGTGTCAAGATAGCTATTTTTTAATCCAATGTAGTAAATAAACACACAAGCTTTTATAAAGCCAGGTAGCTCTTTCCTTGAGAAGCTAGCCTATGCTTCAAGCTTGGCCCAAGGTTTGCTTGATCCTTTATTAGAATTGCAACTTTGAAATTTTGGTCAAGCCAATCAAACACTGGGGCAAGGGAGATGTGACCTCATTTTAGGCTTATTCTCAAAAAGAAAAGTAGAAAGTTTAAGAACCAGGAAAACACAAGGCAGACAGAAATTATTAAAAAATGTACAAAATTTTATTGTTGTCCATCACAACACAAATGGATAGTATATCCAGAAATTGACTATAATCTCTCCTCTTAGGATCTGACTTATACCTCTCATCTTAACCTTCAGAGCCCTCAATTGTACCCATTTCCTTAATCTCTTTCTAATTGCTCTCTCTTGGATTTGATTCTTTTTTTCAGATGGTATGTTGCCCGAGAAACTTTGAACTTAAGAACCTGAGATCCTCCTGCCTCAACCTTCCAAGTACCTGGGACTAGAGATGTGTGACCCCACGCCCAGCTATGGAGCAGAAAGAAAAATGTTCCATCATGATGAACACATGATGTGCCACAAACTACGTTATGTGCTATGTTGCTTAATCATCACAACATTTCTGATACCTACAGTTGTGAAGTAGAAACAGAGGCTTATAGATTTCAATTTTGAATAAACTTAGAATGAATGCCATCACGTTAGAATGAATGGCCTGCACAGCTCTGCACTACCTTGCCCCTGCCTATCTCGTTGCCCTCTCATCTCCACTAATACACTTCAGTGAGACTAATCTCTGAGTTCCTGGTTCAGGACAACCTCTTTTCTTCTACCGCAGGGACTTGGCATTTGCACTTGCTGAAGAGTGAGACTGAAATCCTCTTTCCCCAACTATGGTTCCTTCTTGTTATCTGGTTTTCAGCACAAAAGTCATCCCATTAGGGTAATCCCCCTGAACACTCAGTTGAAAGTACCCAATTCTTCCCTGAGAATGTCTGCTTGTTGTGGCCACGGGGGTGCATCACTCAGATGACCTTTAAAGGTAGCCTCCAGCTGCCTCATCTGTGGATCCAGGGCAGTGTTCACACCCAGGTCTTGATGCTGCCCCAAGGCCATGACTTAGCAATGTAGGAGTACTAGACCCAGGGCACTCTGTCATTTCTGCCAAAAGCGGGACTCCGAGAATGAGCAGTATTTACTTGGGATGGGGGTGGGTGCAGAGCTCTTGCTACCAGGCCAGGACTTTCTTGGAGCTGCACCATAGGCTGAGGCTTTTCCTACTACAAATTCCTTCTTTCCTTCTCAACTCCCCCAGGAGCGAGAGCTGCATCCCATTTAAAGACTATGCTTCCTTTTCCTTTAAAGAGTGTACTTCCTTTTCACAGCTACTCCCCCCAATAAACCTCTTGCATATGTCATTCTGCCTTGACATCTGCTTTTCAGAAGACCTGCATCAGTGCACTCTCTAGTGAAACAATCTGTTTCATTTTCACAGCACTTATTACTATTTTTATTATACGCCATTAATTAAAACATTAATTCAATTTATTGTTTGTCTTGTACCACTGCTGCCATCTCCACATCAGTATAATGCCTTTTTCCCCACGTCCAGCATTAAGAACAGTAGTACCTGACTCGTGATAGGTTTTCCATTAATATTATTGAATGAATCAATGAATGGATTTAGAAGACTAGATTTATATGTAGGATTCTAAGACCATTTCACTCATTTTTTTATGGGTACTACCCTTCTAGTTATTCGGCATAAAACATTATCTCTGCCCTTATTTATATTCAAGTGAGAAATGTCAGATAATACACAAATAATCATAAAAATATATATTTTTTTTGCCCAATGCTATAGGGCATTGCCTGTGGCTCAAAGGGGTAGGGTGCAGGCCCCGTATGCCGAAGGTGGCGGGTTCAAACCCAGCCCTGGCCAAAAACTGCAAAACAAACAAACAAAAATATATGTGCTCTATGGTCAGGGTTCTAAAGAAATTGTAGGGCACAATAAGGGAATAAAGAGGGATTGTTGAGTGGTTAGGAAATGTATCTCTCTGATAAGGTTAAATTCAAATGGAGATTTGAATGAAATAGTGAGTTAAGCAGATATCTGGTTTGAGAGTGTTCCAGGTAAGGCAAACATAAAAGCAGAGGTCCAGTGATGGAGTGTGATTGGCAAGTTCAAGAAACAGTCTGGAGGTCAGTGAGGCTGAAATATAGAGAACAAGGAGAGTGGTAGAAAATACTATGGAGAGTGAAGATTGGGCATGATAAACCAGGTAAGTCCTTGCATGTCATCATAAGAATTTTCAATGAGGTTTTTCTCTAAGTCAGGTAGAAAGTGAATAGGTAGACCTGACTGACATCGTAAAAAGATGACACTGACTACTAGGTAGAGAATAGTAAGGGGTAAAGTGGAAGCAGGGGGCAAAAGGAAGGCAATATCTCACAGGTATCTCAAACTAGTGTATATCAATAGAGATGATGATCTTTGGCCAAATCCTGGATATATCTGATGGCAGAGTTAGATTGAGTCGATAAGGTTTGAGAGAAAGAAAGGAATCTGGGGTGACTCCAAGTTTCGACTCTGAGCAGAAGCAAGGATGGAGTTGTTGATCACAGCATTTTCCTCTGGTCAAGCCCAGCTGTACAGACATAGACTCAGATAGACAAGAGGATGTTTAACTAGATTTGAGGTTGTCTTCTTGAATACAGTGGTGAGGGTATTTAGGAAGTATATGCAAAGAAATAATTTTCTTGATGGAAGATGAGACATAAGTTGCATAAAGAGAGAAATTAGCACATGACAGGGCACGAGGGACAGGCAAATGGCATATGTCCAATAGATGGATGGCCTCTGTTGGACTAAAGAATTGATGGTGATGAGGCAGCAGAGAAAGTGAGAAGGAAAAATCACAGGAGAAGGTCAGAAAGTGGGGTAGCATGGCTTTTCCTTTATATCACGACAATCTCCCCCTCAATAATACTTGAGAAGAAGAGTCACACATAAAATGCAACAGCAAATCCCAAAGCACATCTCCATCCAGCATCCCATGTGTCTACCACTCTCCATGGTTAAAATTCTTGACAGAGATTCCGCATTCAGCTTCTGCTTTCTCAGTGTTGACTTACTCCTTCATTCCAAATGGTAAGTCTTCCCTCCTTGACAGTACATCAAAGTGCTTTGGTAAATTTGCCAATCGTTTCCTACTATTAAAATGATAGACTCAGAAAAATTAAAAATAATTAGGACCTTGCAGATAATCCAATTCAACACAATCATTTTTATAGATAATAAATACTGGAATGGGAAGAAGTCAGGGGATTTCCAAAAGTTGATATGCAGTTGAAGTCAGAATTTTGAATTACTCTACGGCTATCTTATTGCTAAACAACTTTTTCTTTATATTTGACACCAAGGATTGGTTTTTGATGCATTTGAAATTATACAGTGCCTGTTTTTCTTAAGCTTCTCCTTCCTTTATTTATGTTATTGTAGTCTTCAAAGCTCTTTGGTCTCATCAATAATGACTTCCATCTTGCAGCAGAAAGATAAGTCCCCTAAAAGTATTTCCCAAATAGCTCTGAGTGTCTGCAAAGGTGGCATTATTTTACATGTGCTCTTAAACCAGTCAGTTGGCTGAATTCACTGTCTAATATCTTCCATGTTTTCCTTCTTTTTCAGTTCTCTTTTGTCATGATGACTGTCTACATACAAGGTTAAGTATTGCTATTGGTGCACTGCTCATCAGGAGAATGACAATGTCCATACCCAAAGTGCTGTCTCTAGTCATTTTTAATATATCAGTGCCCTGGTGCCCTAGTGGAGGTATATTTCATGCAGAGACAGTGGCCAGTACATTATTTCTGTGCCACAATATTGTAAACTGCATACTTGTGAATCTCTCAGTACTAGTTCAATGGACTTTGTTTTTCACACTTTCTCAGAATCTCGTAACATCTCTAATGAAAATGGTCCTTGTTTGTGTCTTTTTTAACTCTAATTATAGAATAGAATGCTAACCCCTCTATCCTTTTAAATATTCCTAGCCTCTACCCAAGCCAAACTCTTTCCTTCTCATTTAGAAAGCAAAAATAATGCAAACGACAGAGAGTTGTCCAGCGACATTTGCTTTCAACTTAGCCCAAAGATACACATCATATTCCCCTTCTGATTTCTCTCTCTGTCCTTTTACACACACACACAAGCACACCAGATGCCCTTACTTTGTTTTCTTCTACAGTTCTTCCTCACCTTTATACTAACCCATTAACATATCAAGCCAACATGTCTCAGATATTCTCCACCTTTTCTTGTTTGTCTGATGCCTGTATGGGTAAGGAAAGTACTAGAGGTCAGAGGAGATTCCAAGTTTTAAACTTAGTGCTGATACTAATCCTATTTACTTCTGAAAAAATACAGAATCTCAAAGTGTCTTGGTCTGTTTGTGATATAATATCAGAATACCTGGCACTGGGTAATTTATAAAGAACAGAGGTTCCAGAGGCTGGGAAGGTCAAGGTCCTGGGACTGGCATCTAGACAGGGCCTACTTGTTGTATCATCCAAGGAAGACAGGAGGGATGGAGGAAGGCAGCTAAATTCATCCTTTATCAGGAACTTTCTCCCCTTCCAATACAAGGACATTAATCTATTCATGAGAGCAGAGCCCTCATAATCAGCTCTTAAAGGTCCCATGCCTCATCTTTCTTTGAGGATTAAGTTTCAACACATGAACTTGGAGGACACATTCAAACCATAGAAGAAGGGCTCCTAAAAGTTCATCTAGTTCTTGACTGTGCCAAAAATGAGATAATGTAGTCTATATTTTTACATCTTAGTCATGGATAAGTTTCTGAAGTTACCTATTTCCTTTTGAGAAAACTGTGCACCATTTTTCTTTATATCGAGGCAAAATTTTGTTTGCAGTAGCTTTCTTTCAATATCACCTGGAAGCCAAACAGAAAAGGGCTGTTCCCTTTGATTTGTGATATATCTTCACTCCTTTGGAAAAAGCTATCATGTCACTTTGTATCTTATCATTCCTCCACTTAATATCCCCAGTTTCTTCAATTCTTCCTTATGACATACTTTGGAGTTACTCTGAAACCTGACATTCCCAGCTGAATGTGTTCTGTCTCTTAACACATCTCTAACCCTTTAACACATAATACTTAGTATGATTCAGCAACAAGAAGAAGTGAAATACTGGTACACCCTGCAGTATGGATGAATCTTGAAAACTTTAGGTTAAGTGACAGAAACCACACACAAAAGACTATGTATCATTAATATATGGTTTCTTGTCTATAAAATGTCCAGAAGAGGCAAATCTAAAGATACAGAAATTAGATTAATGCAGTGATCTTTCAACCAGTGGGCTGTGAGAGGATTTTAGTATGCTGCGAACATTTTTAAAGATCATTAATTAAATTATTTTTGAAAGAAGTTCAAAGAACAGAAAGGATATTCTCTTTTTTACACTTTTTCTTGATCAACATAATTTAAGTGTGTCATGGAAATTTAACTATCCGTTCAAGTGTGCCCTAAAATAGAAAAAGGTTGAAAAACACTGGATTAGTGGTTGTTTAGGACTAGGGGTGGGGAAAATAACGGATTGGGAAGGGTAGTTAAGGAAAACAGGGTTTCTTTGTGGGGAAATATAAATGTTCTACAATTGATTGTGGTCATGGATCACAACTAGGTGAATATGCTAAAAGCCATTGAATTGTATACTTTTAATAGATAAATTCTATAGTGTGTGATTTTTATCTCAGTAAACCTGCTAAAACAATTAAAAAATATATGACACTGGGAACACAATACTCTGAAATAGAGTGCTTTAACCTCTGTAATTTCAACTTTTTTTCTCTGTATAAAATAGATGAGTTCATCATATCTGCTCCAACTCCTTGACAAGGTTGTTGAATCATATCGTGCAACATCATAATTACATAAGTTATTAGCTTGAGTGACTCTTACCACCTCGTATCTGGATTACTAACACAATCCACTTTCTGGTAACACAATGCTTTTACAAATGGTGGCAAGAGAGAATTTTTAAAATTAATGTTATTAATAACATCTGTTACCCAACTCAGGAGAATGAAAGGGAAACTTCAGATCCATTGCATCAAGTCCAACTCTTCCCCTTAACCTTTAAAGCTTAAGATTTAAGTTTTCCAACTTTGTCCCACACATCCTATCATTCCTCATAGCCAAATTATGTCTCAATTATAAAACAATTCCATTATCCTACATATACTTTGCAAATTAATCCTTTAGCTGGTTATTCTTCTATATATACACATACCCTATAATGGCGTCAATATTTGTGTCCACCCCAAAATTCATATGGTGAAGTCCTAGTCCTCAGTATGATAGTATTTGCAGGTAGGGCTTTAGGGAGATAATTTGGTTTAGATGAGGTCCTGAGAGTAGGGCCCTTATAATGGAATTAGTGACCTTATAATTAGTGACCTTATTAGTGACCACACTGGGGAACTAAATCAGCTGGCACCTTATTTTTAGACTTACCTGCCTCCAGAATGGTGAGAAATATGTTCCCTTTGTTTAAGCCAGTCTGTGGTATTTGTTATGACAGCCTAATCTGACAAATTTAAACTCCTTGAAACTCCCCGCCAATATCCTGTTATCACTTCCTTCCAAAGTTTTTTTTTTTTTAATTTTCCTCTCTTAGAATTTCCCCCATAGCGATCACTTCATTACTCTGCACACCCTTAGAAGTTTTGCTTCATCTAAAGCTAATTTGTAGGTTTTATTTTTTGTATATATTACATTTAACTCTTCATCTACTTGACAATCCTGTCAGATGAGAGAGGTAATGTATATAATTGTTATACTTTCATTTTACCAAAACACACGTTTTGTGGTCATTTCCAGCAGTACTCAGTCATGATTGCTTCCTTTTTTGCTAAAAGTGTTGGTGGTCCCACACTCCATCTGCCCTGAACTTAATAGGAAAGACTGACAAGAACAGACAATCCAAAATGGCTAAAACACAAAAACACGCAATTCAAATTTGATTTTTGTTAATTTCAGAGTTGCTGATATAAACTAACATATAGAGTGTCAGGAATTACAAAGAGGGCAGAAGATGATTAAGTAAATTCAAAGATTGTTTCTTTTTGTTGTCATGTTACAAAAGGTTGTAGGAAAAGTTGAGTCAGGTCTTGAAATTCCATCTCTTGAGTCCTACAAACTTGGCTGTTGTAGAACAGGAAAGGGCATGTCAGTTAAGGAGGGAATTGACAATCTCTGCTAGCTCTCAGGTCTAAGTGACTCTGCCTATATCATTATCTCAGCCTCACCTTAAAAATATAAAAATACTCAAGCTCAGTTAAATAAGACTTCCACATGAAAACCCAAAGACCAATTTCCTAAATTTAATTATCCAAGAAGATGTTTTTCTGTTACTACTATTCCCATCTTCTAATCAGTCACCATTTCCTGTGGTGTCTGTAGGGGAAACATGTAGTACAATTGACAGAGAGACCAGAATCTAAAACTTGGATTCAGTCAATAGGCCACACTCTATAATCCAGAAGGCCATATGTGGCCCAAGGGCCGCAGGTCCCTCACCCGTGGACCCGACCTTTAACTTCCGCTCATTCACTCAGTGCCGGGAGAAATGGCTCCACAGGCCCCACGAGTTTAATTCCCCCAGACCAGTTAGAGCCGGAGGGATAGAGCCATAGCTTCGTGGATCAACTCCTCATTTTAGGAATGAAGCATCTAAGGCCTGCAAAAAGGAATGACGTGCCCAATGGCACAGAAACTATCACGGTCATAAACACTATCTCAAAACTTGGCAGGAAAGCTTACGCGCAGCCATAGAGCTCTGTTAGGGTGTGGGGATTTGTTGGTGCCGGTCTGTTTCATTAGACTTGTCATTTTAAAATTTACCACTTGATTCCTTGTCGGGTTATGAGGAAATCCTTCAAAATGTGTTCTGCTTGTGAAAAAAAGCGTGAGAATGATGCAAAGGAGGGAAGGCTAGAAGAAAGAAAAGAGGAAACAGAAGGATGAAAATTGGTCTTGGTCCCCCTGCCCCCCACCAGTGCCCTCCCTCAACTTTCCCGTTTTCATCGTCCCCATGTCTGGTCTCACCAGAGTTCCGATCCCTTCCCAGGTCGCTGCGTTTCCCACGGCCCTGAACGCCAGCCTACAGGGCTTTACATTCGGAAACCCTCGCGTGGCTGCCGGCGCTGGGCATGCTCAGACGCCCAGGACCGGCTTTTTTCGGCTTCCAACTTTGGCAGCTCTCCACCCCCACCCGAAGGGGCAGGTACGCACAGATGCCTGGGTGTGAGTAAACGGGAAGAAATGACCCACTCCCTCGCAGGGAGCCGGGTCCCGGAGCGCTAGGGGCGGGAGGCCGGAGCTCCGCAGGGCAGTTCCGCGCTCCGGGCGCACCGCCAGGGGAGGCGCGCGCGGGGGCGCGGGGGCGCGGGGCCCCCGGCGTCGCGCGGCCCCGGGGTCGGGCAAGCGCGGGCGCGCGCGCCCCTCGGAGGGGGCGCTGTCCGAGGGCACGTGCGCGGGAGCGCGCTCTGGGAGTGGTCGCGGGGTGGCGGGCGGGGCGGGCAGGGGCGGGGCCGCGGCGGCGCGCGGAGGCCGAGCTCCGCTGGGCTTCGCTAGGCTGCGGCGCGGCCACCGGCGGGAGGGCGGCAGCCGCTGTACCCGAACCTTCCAACCCCCAAAGCAGGGACTCGGGGGCGCTGAGTGGCGCCCGGTCGTGGTGCTGCTCGCTCCTCTGCAGACCGCGTCGCCCTCGACTCCGTTTAGGAAGTGGGGGGGTGGCGTGGCGGACGGCGGGAGGCAGCGGAGCGCTCCCCGGGAGGGAGAGAGGAGTCACCTGTGCTTCGAGACAGCGCTCGGGCGCGGAGGGAGCGGCGGCGAGCTCTCGCTCCAGGCACCATGGGCTGCACGCTGAGCGCCGAGGACAAGGCGGCGGTGGAACGGAGTAAGATGATCGACCGGAACCTCCGGGAGGATGGCGAGAAGGCGGCGCGCGAGGTCAAGCTGCTGCTGCTCGGTGAGGGCGGCCGGCGGGACGCGGGCCGGCGGGGGCGACCGGGGGCTGGGCGCGGCCCTCGGCCTCCTGCTAGCCGGGGGCACGGGTGGAAGCGGCGAGAGCCCAGGCAGGTGCTCCTCTCCCGGGTCCCCGGGCGGGTGGGAACTCCCCGCGGCGGGGCAGCGCTTCACTTCACTCTCACGGCTCGGTGTCGCCCTGCGGGGAGCCCTGGAACGATTTTCAGGTGGCTGGTCGCGTGTAAAGCCTGCTGTGTGAAGTTTAGCTCAGCCTTCTAAAGATGAGGGGCAGGCGCATCAAGAAAATACCCCCCGCCCGGAAAACCCTTCATAGGACGTGGTTCCACATTTGGTGAAATCTGTGCTTTTGTGGGGCCTCTGTAGGATTGAAGTCTTTCCTGTTAACTTCCGATGGCGACTCACTAAAGTGTTAAAAGGAGCACAGATTATATTTACCCTACACACGGAAACAGGCGGCTGTGGATGCATGCCTTTTATTGTTGTGAGGCCATGGAAACCACCAAGTTGGGTGGAAAGGTTTGCTCCGGTAGTAGGTAGGGCAGTGAGTGGTGAAAACCGCTGTGAAAGGATGGAAAGGGTCAGGCCAGACAACAGTGTTCGCTCTCCGCTGCCGTCGTTTCTGATGAATGAGATTTGCCAGGTGCACGCCTGGCTGATATTTGTTCTTAGTACTGTTCTTTTCGTGAAGCGCCGCGGTGGAGGTCTTCTCCGTTTGTTTCAGGGAGAAGAACATAAAAAGAGTAAACCAGGGTTTTGACTGAGGGAAGCATTAGGAAAATACTCACAGTTTAAGGTTTTTAGATCCCCGAGTTAGGGTTTCCTTTTGTTTGCATGTTTTCCTGCCACACTCTATAGGTGTTTAGGTAGATGAAAGATTTCTCAGAATCTTCCTTGGCACTTGGAGCAATTGCTTTTATTTTTTAATAGCAGTTATCATACAAGAGAAATATTGAACAAACCTGTTTTCAGTAAGCTTCTGTTTCATTGGCTTAATGACTGCAGAAAAAATGGTGGGTTTTTTTTTTCTCCATTACTAATAGGTTTAGAAGCAGCAAACTTGGCATGACTAAAAGTAATAATGATCTGAGTCATTTTACGAGTAAACTGTGAAATAGCTTTGCATTTTAAAGACCTGGGTGGCTTTCTTCACCCTCCTGTCCCCAGCTTAAATCTTTCTCAGTTAATACCGTTTGCTGAAGTTTCTACATTGGTAAGGAATACTGTATTTTGAGGAGCTCAGTGTATTTTTAGTGTATCAGGCACAGAAGAGACACACAACTTGATGTCAAACCATGTAGACACCACTCCTTTTGTGAATTGAATATGCTAGAGACAAGTGTGAGATAAAAAGATTAAAACTTATTTTACTGTAGTTTTTGCACCGCTGCTCTCATAACATTTTTTCTGTGCATTTCGGTGTGATTCTTAGTTTGAGCCAGCCATCTATGTTTAAAGCAATTGAAAAATGAATCCTCTTGTGGTGGTGTTTTTCCTTTAATTAGATAACTATTGGAGATGGACCAGGGTAAAGGTCCCTGGAGCAGGCTTTTGTTTATATCCAGAAAGAACACTGTTTTTTAGCTTTAGCACAGTTGGCATTTGAGGCTGGATGAATCTTTGTCGTGCAGCCTGTCTTGTGCCTGGTAGTCTGTCCAGCAGGACCTTTGGCCTCCAGCCATTAAATGCTAGTAGCAGCCCCCAAACTGTGACTCTCAGACATGCGTCTAGATACTGGCTAAATTTCACTCTGCAGTTGAGTGCATAACATAGAACCAAAAGTTGAATCTTTACAGCCATCTATGGTGAGTTATGAGAAAGGTGTAGCAGAGTCCTGATTTTCAGAAGAAATTATGGAATTTTTATTTCTTCTCATAAATAGCCTTAGAACGATTTCTGAATCATTAAAAACAATTGTTTTAGGTAACTAAATTCCTTCAGCTGTCATTTCTAGCTGTGGTCTTCAGCTTTCCTTACCACTCTTCCTATGTGAAAATCCTGTCCCATCTTGTCTTGTTGGCCCAACATGCTTCCTCTGTCTTCCTCCCCATTCTACCCTTTTGCCCAGACTTCCAACATCCTACCTCCTATAAACAGAATGCTGGCTTATTTCACAAGTCTTAATTCTTGGAATGTTTGACAACTTTTTTTCCCCTAATGTGGCTTCAGCGGTGAATTCTGACCTTTGGTTCTTTTTTTGGACGTTAAAGCATGTGGGTAAGCAGCTTAGTGAAATGATTCTACCTAAAACATGGCAACTGCATAAACTAGAAACGTGGAATGGTTTCTGGGTAACCTATAATGCGTGTCATGCCCATTTGCAGCAGGTCTTCTTCCTTATCAATGATTTTATTTTTCTTACCAAATCATTTTTTTTTCCGTTTAAGGCAGAAAGTCTCTAAAGTACATTTAGGACAGTTTATTAAATAATTTTTATTATATTGCATTTGTTTTTTTCTGAAGGCCTATATTGTATTTTGTAGACATCTGAGTTGGGAGATTCAGGTGTAACATTTGTACATTATTAGTAAAGGTTTTGGTGCTGAGTGTCTATATGATTTAAATCAGAGGTATTTTATTATCATTAGGAACAGTGAATTAGGCCTTAAAAAGAGAGGATGTAGTCTAATAGTTGACCCTAAGAAAATGAGATTAGGGTTTGGAGGCGTTTAATTCTTTTAGGTTTAGTTTTCAGGCTTTAATATTAGAATAATAATCCTAAATGGAGAAGCATTGTAATGAGTAAGTAGTAATGAAAGTTCCCTTTAATTGTTTAATTGTTTACAGGAGTAAATATCTTTTACTGACATAGCTTTGAGATTATTTTATTACCTTTTTAAGAGCAGTATCATTAGGCCTAGTTTGCCTTTTAGTAAGATTATAGTGTACTACTAGTACTTACTCAGTGTTATTTTGTTATGTGTTTGGAAAATATTAGGATTTAGATTATATGAAAGTAAAGTTTTCATGAATTAATTATTCCTAAATTATTTCTCTCCATTTCACTTTGGGCTTTATTCTCCTTTATTCCACTTCATTATTCTTCCTTCCATTCTAGCCATCTCCACAAACAAAAATCCACACCCTTGGGAGGCACCTGTGGCTCAGTGAGTAGGGCGCCGGCCCCATATGTCAGAGGTGGTGGGTTCAAACTCAGCCCCGGCCAAAAACTGCAAAAAAAGAAAAAAAAAATCCACACCCTTATCTCCTTTTTTAGTGTGGTTTAAATATTACAGATTTGGGTAAAAATGGGGTGACGAATTGGACCTCTTGTTTGCTGGATATTTTTCTATTACTGTTGCCAACCAGTTGGGATATGTCATTAATCTTCACTCCTTTTGAACTTGCTCTGTGACTTTCCTAGTTGAGAAATTTTGGCATGGCAGGACTTCTGTTTTGCATTGCTTTCTCTATTTCCATAGAATTGGCTCAGAATCTTAGATGTTGGAAAAGCCCATTTCCTTGGATAAATGGCCCTGATATTTCCCGGGTGGATTGTGTACTTCTCCCCTAATGGTCTACCTTGTAATAATAGTTACTTTAATAGAAGTCACAGGTGGTATAAAAGTATACTTTGAAAGTGCTTATTTTTTTGTATCTTCTGTTTTCAACCCTTACTTTCATAGTTTGAGTCCTTCTCTGCCTCTGGCAGCCTGCGTTCAGTAGGCTTTCCTGCTTGTCTTTGCCTCTTCTTTACTTTCTGCCATGGGTATTGTGCTATTTCCTTGTTGAAAAACCTTTGGTAGCCCATTTTATCCTACAGAATAAAATCTTTCCTTGCCCCCGGCAGAAGGGACTGCGTTCATTCATTTCCTGGCCAAGGAACCCACACACCTATATATACCCCGAGACTAAAAGCCTAAAGGGGGAGACGGGGAAAGACCGGGAGAGAAACGGAGAGAGCTTTTCTCTCCCCACTTGAGTTCTCTCTCTCTACCAGGAGCTTTAGTGTTTTCTGTATTCTTTTCTGTAAA
>CAUYRH010146964.1:0-20278 GCA_963574655.1 Perodicticus potto | reverse complement strand
TTTCATCCACCAGAGGTGGGGATTGTGGTAGCCAGGGGCACCTCTCTGGGCCTTGACCTTGGAGGTGCTCAGTGGTCTGGAAGGCAGCTCTGGTGGGTGTGGCAAGAGAATCGCCTAAGCCCAGGTGTTGGTGGTTGCTGTATGCTGCGTGTTGCCAAAGCACTCTACTGCGGGAAATAAATTTAGAATTTCTCTAAAAAAAAAAAAAAAAAAAAAAAAAAAAAAAAGAATGAGCTACTTCTAACTCATTATCAGTATCTATAAAGCATACAGGAGATATTTTATTTAGCAATTTGGAAATATTCATTGGTCATTGCCTTGAGGAGGGAGAATTTCTGCTCTTTATGGGTTGCATTTTTGATCTTTTCAAGTTAGTACAACTAAAGATTTTATAACTTTTAAATACAAGAGGATTTGTGAAGCACTGGAGAAAGATTCTAATTTAATCTGAAAATCTCTATAAGAACAAAAATAATTTTTTAAATCTTTGACTTTTACTGAATACAAGATGTGTATATATGCCATATCAATGCCTTTCTACATCTATTGGCATTTTTGCTTATTTTGCTGTCCCTGAACAGATGAATAATGTTTAATAATCCTCTAACTCTATTTGAAATTGCTAATACTTGCTAATCTGCAAGGCTAAAATACTATAATCCTTTGATACCATTAAGAAAAAAATAACTTTTAAAAGAATGTACCGAGATGCCAGCAATATGACTTTACCCTTGAAATGACATCCACTAGAAATTCCAAACATCAGAAAAGTCTGCTCATATTTTCTTATAAATTCATTTAAGGCCTAACTCATTCGCATTAATTTTTCTCATTCTGGAATATTCAACAACAGAGTTTCTAAATCCATGGAGGCCACAGATAGATCCTTTCCTTTACAACTCCAATGCGTTTGCCTGCTTGACTTAAGTCGATCCATCTGAAGCAGAAAATCACTGTTTTGTGGAGGTTGTCTGAATAGAGGCCATTTCAGAACTTTTAAAAATGATATACAAACAGGGGTGGAAAAGCAAGAGCAAATGAGGAAACCACTGTAGCTTGTAACTAGCCATACCTTCCATTTAAAACACCCAAACCACAACTGTGCACAATCAGATTTTTTTTTTTTTTTGAGACAGAGCCTCAAGCTGTCACCCTGGATAGAGTGCTGTGGCATCACAGCTCACAGTAACCTCCAATACCTGGGTTCAAGTGAGTCTCCTGCCTCTGCCTCCCAAGTAGCTGGGACTACAGGCACCCGCCACAATGCCCGGCCATTTTTTGGTTGCAGCCGTCGTTGTTGCTTGGCAGGCCCGGGCTGGATTCCAACCCACCAGCTCAGGTGTACGTGGCTGGCGCCTTAGCCCATTGAGCCTTTCCTACAAGCTATAAGCCTAAGTAAACAAAGCCCAAGTGGACAAAAGTAAAGTGGAAATAATGCTATTCAAATCTAGATAAAGATTAATTTTTCTACTACATAAGTCAATGTACTATAATTTAACACCAAAGTGCTTCTTTTTTTTTTTTTTTGTAGAGACAGAGTCTCACTTTATCGCCCTCAGTGGAGTGCTGTGGCATCACAGCTCACAGCAACCTCCAACTCCTGGGCTTAGGATATTCTCTTGCCTCAGCCTCCTGAGTAGCTGGGACTACAGGCGCCCGCCACAATGCCCGGCTATTTTTCTGTTTTGCAGTTCAGCCGAGGCCCGGTTTGAACCCGCCACCTTCAGTATATGGGGCTGGCACCCTAGTCGATGAGCCACAGGCACCGCCACCAAAGTGCTTCTTAAACGGTTTTATTATAATCTTATGCTATGTAGGCCATCCAGTGGATCTAGCTTTCTTCCCCATCACCAACTGTACAGTATTTTACAAAAATGTCAATAACTTTTATGAATTTACTACTTGAAAAGTCACCTTTTCGTCTTGTAAAGATCACCCTTGTGTCTTGTATTGACAAACAGTGAGCACTCCAGGTCCTTTCTGCATATCTTTCTTTGTGAGTGCACATTATTTTGAGTTCTATGCAGAGAGGTGGTTGAACAGTTTACTCCCTTCTGTTCGAGGTTGAGCACTATCTCATATTGATGTGACTTTGCATTATTCACTCACAAATTTTTACCAAATTTGATGTTAAAGTGATATAAAATGGTTAAGGTAAAAGCAGCAAAGATGTTTGGGTCAAAGCAATGTTGTTTTAAATGCTCTCTGCAAAGGCAGCTGTCAGCTTACAAATGATAGCTATTTGGAGTTTTATGTCATCATTAAATTAATGAAAATACACACACACACAAAAAATCCCACATAAACAAGCAAGCACAAAGTAAGTTGATTTGAAATTATGCTTGCAAGCACAGGGGTCTTGCTTGAAACATAAATGAGAAGCTATTGTAAATGCAGAGTGGTAATCTCAAAATAATAGATTATCTGATCTTGACAGACATCATTCTTGACATAAAGAAAAGAGTTTAGAATGTTAATGAGGTAAAACTGACATGTGAATTAGTCTAATAACTTGCAGTCAAGGGAAGTTATCCTCTACATTCAAGTTCTTTCCACTAATATTCTACAAAACTCTAAAATAAGATAGTTCAAAAATACTTTCAGTTTTTTTTGTAAAGGAGTATTCTCAAAATACCATATATAACCATATTCGAAAATCAGATCTTCCATTCTGATATTGTTGAACTTGTGGAATGTCTTTAGTGACTTGACTCACATGGCTGTCCACATTTTTATTCCATATAGTTTAACAATATTACATCATGACTCAAGAACTTACACTTGTATTCCTTAAATTTATGCAAATAGAACATTTTTTAAAAGGACAAATTCAGGCCAGGCTCACACCTTATAATTCTAGCACTCAGGGAGGCTGAGGCAGGTGGATTGCTTGAGCTCAGGAGTTCAAGACCAGTCTCAGCAAAAGTGAGACTCCCTCCCTACTAAAAATAGAAAAACTGAGGCGGGAGGATTGCTTGAGCCCAGGAGTTTGAAGTTGCTGTGAGCTATGATGACCCCATGGCACTCTATCCAGGGCGACAGAGTAAGTGTCTGTCTCAAATTAAAAAAAAAAAGAAGAATAAGAAGAAAATCACAAGCACATATTCTTCCTGGAATGTTTTCCTATGTGTCTTACCTCATTTTGACTTAGTGAATACCTTAGAGGTACTCCCCATGGTTCTGAGGACCATCGAGGTAGTCAGCAATGAGGTTTGTAGCACTTTTTCTAGGACGAGTTTGCGAACTTAATTGTCTGACCTCATAGCTACATTTTAGACTTCAGCTCAAATCGAACATCTTCGAGGAAAGCTTTCCTGACACATCCTTTCCCTAACCAGGTTGAGGGCCCAGTGTATTAGCTCGGGTCCAGTAGAAGGAATTGAATAGAGGAGACCAGTTATAAAGGTATTAGATTACCTGAAAGAATAAAGATGGGACACTGGGAATTGGCAAGTGCAGGAATTTGCACCATAACTAAACCTGGAGTAAATAAAGTCTAGGGAAGAAACTGTTTTACCGTATGTCAAGAATTGGAGCCACCAATTGGCTTAAACCACAGAAGTAGAAGCTGCTCAGTTGAAGGTATAAACAACAAGGGGACAAAGCCACTGCCAAGTGACTCTCCTGAAGCAGAGAAAGAATTACCTTGGCTTGTCTCTGCCTCGGACCCTCCAATGTTCTGTCCATCCTCTCCACTAGGCAAACCTATAAAGAAAGGAGCATGTATGATGTTGTTTGCAGGATCAACCCTTGTCATATAAAACAGAGCAAGGAAGAGGAGAGAATGGATTTGAAAGCAAATAGACAACTAACTGCTACGCCCAGTAATATATTTCCAAATATTCTCTAATTCTCTAATCTCACAGCTCTTCATGTTTAATGTATGTTTCCTTACTAAAGCATAAGCTTCTTAGGAAAGACTCATAAGTGTTTTTTTAGTATTGTAATGTCTTGCATTGGCCCTCAATAAATGTGTTGAATAAATATATTCAAAATCATTTAACCCAGTGGTTTTCAACCTTCCTAATGCTGCGATGTATTTTCATTGTTACAAAGGGGTCGTGACCCACAGGTTGAGAACCGCTGATTTAAACAATGAACTATCGTGATATTTAAAACAATGTTTTAGCCACTTTAACAAAGGTAATCTGGTGATGTGTTCCAGGTACTCTTAACATATCTAGTGGCCATGGGCCTTGTTTAGTGTCATATGAAAGTCATTAACGCTGTCACTAGAAAAATGCACATAAGCACAAAACATTTGACACTGATTTTTTAGCTCACATAAAACTGAAAGCTACCCAGGGATTTTTTGTACTTCTAATTTAAAGGCAGTCTGACCCTCTCCAGGTGGATGTGGAATTGTTTAGGTTTGTTTTTGTTGTCACAATGTCTAGGACTACTAAACATTACTACTACTGCCATTTGTGGAGAGGGACCAGATAATATAAACTTCTTGCACAGAAAAAATTCTCCTACCCAAAATGTCCACCATGAATCCTGAGATCTCAAATTAATATTATATTGCAGAGGGAAATTACTTGTCCATCAAATCCAACATTATCTTTCCTCTTTCTTTAGGGACAAAGAAATGCACCCTGAATACCACTTGATTTTAAAAGGGGTCCTGGGACTATATACAAGTTTCATATGTATAAATGTTTAATTTACACAGCAACTGTCACTGAGCTTTGACAAATTTATGCACAATGGAAATGTAAATACATAAAATGCATATAGTAGCAAGGATTTGTTTGGGAATTTATTAGCTGCCTATTGCTGCAGAGCAAATTGCCCCAGAATTTAGTGCCTTAAAAACAATACACATTTATCTGCTCCCAGTACCTGTTGGTCAGGAATCTAGGTACAGCTTACATGTGTCCTCTGGATCAGGAACCAACAGCTTGTAAGGAGGGTGTCAGCCAGGGCTGACTCTACTAGGGGAGGATCTGCCTTCAGTCTTACTTACAGGATTGGAATCAGAAGGCAGTTCCGCAAGGGGGCTGTTGGATTGCTGGCCTCAGTTTCTTGTTGATTGTTGGTCAGTGGCTATACTCGATTTCTTGCCACTGAGGCCTTGCTAGGTGGCATCTGGCTACCTAGAGGAAGCATAAGAAAAAAGCCAGAGAGTGCCAGAAAAAGACAGAGATAGAGGCACAGAGGGAAAGGGAAAGGGAGAGACAGAGATAGAGCTACAGAGAGAAACAGAGACAGAGACACAAAGGGAAAGAAAAAGCAAGAGAAATAGAAAAAGCAAGACAAAAGTCACAATCTTTTATAGATTCATCTTGGAAGCGATGTTCCCTCGCTTTGGCATATTCTATTCCTTAGTCACTAGGTTGAGGTTATCCAAATGAAGGATATTACACAAAGATATAAATGACAGGAGTTAGAATCATTGGTAGTCATTATAGAAGACTCTTACCACAAGTATGAAATCACAATAGCAAAAGGAAATAAAACTTCTCGGAAAAAAATATAAGTTCTATATTGGTAGTTATATTTTTGCTGCTAAGCAATCAATGCTTTTCTTCTTAATTTTCTTAAGTATTGAATTTCCTCTTCATCAAGAGACAAAAAATACAAATGCCATCTAAGATTTTTTTCCCCATTTTCACTCTAGTTATTCTTACCTTCTCTGTACCCTAGAGTTCTTTTAATGGCACATTTAAAGAGAGAGAATTATGTTTAACATTTTAAGATAAAATAAACTTGAATGAGTTATTACAGAATACTTTGACTATCTTACTACTGGGAGTGATAATATAATTTTACTTTTGAGAAGACCTTTACAACTCATTAGCTTATAAATTATGTATCTTTCACACAAAGAAAGCAAATATAATCTAAAGCCTTTATGGGTAAGACATCCTGTATTTATTTCTCTTAAATCTAACTAGAGATGCCTTCAGATATTTGATTACCCTTAAAAAATTAAATGGCTCTAGCAAAAGTCAACTTTATCTTCTTAGTAGACAAATACAAAAATACTTTTTAATGTATAAATCTATCTGTAGCTTGTACGGGATTTAAAAACAAGAGCAAGACATCTGCATTTTCAAAATGATTTCTTTAATTGTGTGTCTCCCCCATAATTAGAACTTCTACTATTCAAATAAGGGGTGAGTGCTAATACTTTATTTTAGAACGCAATTTCTGCCTTACCTGGAGGTATGCAGTTAACATATTTAAAGGTCTGTATAAAACTGGAAAACTGCCTTCTTGGATATCAAGTCTAAAAATATCCATCCCCAAAATAAGAGAATGACAAAGCAGAATTGGACACCTGAGACTGAAGCTTCATTGAAAATTGCAGGTGACAGTGAACTTGATTAAATCCACGGGGTCACTGCAACTGGGCCACATATCCCTTCTTGGTGCACAGTCCACATCCTAGGCATTTTCATTCTAAAAATAACTTTAAGATTTAGTTATTGAAGACTTACTTGAAGTTTAATAAGTGGAACATTTTTCAGGCTTGTTAGTCATCTTTGAACGATTGTACATGGTCTCATTTAGTATTACTTACTAAAAACCCATTAAGTCCCCACCCTCCTTCCCTATACCCTGTACACCTTAAAATACGGTGGCTGTAGGTTTTGATGGCAAAATGCGTCTTGGGAGAAGTTCTAGAATAAGAGTTTAAAAGAGAATTATTAAGCCTGCAGTAGAACTGGGAAAATGCCTGCACCGAAAGAGGTCAAAATGAAGTCCAAGTGAGACAGCTAAAAATAACCTATTTTCCTCCCTTTTTCTGGAATCATTTCTGTTCACTTCTTTTCAGAACAAGGAAATTCAAATTCCAGACCTCTCCAGACCATTCGCCATGCTATTTAAAATCTACTCAAAGATAGCAAGTGATTTTGTACTATATATTGTTCTTACAACTTTTCAGAAAAAATAAGGTAAGAGATCTGGAAAAATAATTTCAGCCCTTGTTCACCATTACTTCCAGGGATTTAAAGGTGAGGAAGAACACAAAATGTATCACCCTTCTTTCAGTGACTCACCCACCTTCAGCTTGTACTAAGAGGTATCTCTGTAGGCAACGGAACAAAGAGAAGAGCAGCATTTCTCACCTTGACCATTCACAACTTATAAAACAGAGTTTTATCTCTTTATATTGGTAGAGTTTCTATGGAATTAAACAGAGACAAACCTAAAAAAGAGGAAAAAGAAAAATAGAAATACAATGCTGCAAGAAAAAAGTGGCACAAACAGTAAAATTAATGTCTCTTGCCAATTTTGTAGTGGTTCTTTTTTATTTCTCATTGATACTTCTTTCTTTTTTTTTTTTTTATTTAGAGACAGAGTCTCACTTTTTCGCCCTCAGTAGAGTGCTGTGGAGTCACAGCTCACAGCAACCTCCAGCTCTTGGGCTTAAGCAATTCTCTTGCCTCAGCCTTCCAAGTAGCTAGGACCACAGGTGCCCGCCACATTGCCCGGCTATTTTTTTATTGCAATTTGGCCGGGGCCGGGTTTGAACCCACCACCCTCAGTATATGGAGCTGGCACCCTACTCACTGAGCCACAGGTGCTGCCGGATACCTCTTTCTTTACTCAGAGTTTTCCTAATGGAACAGCTCTGTGAAATGAAAATATTCAGTCCATCACTTCTGAAGTCTGTCCGAACACTTTCTACAGATCATCATTAGGTCACATTCACATAAATAGAATGAAAAGATTAAATAATCCTTGTATCATACCACACCCCTATTATTATGACATTCTGTCTCATAAGTACCTTGACATCAGTCATCCAAACTAGTCTTTTCCCCTAAACCTGCCCTTCTTTGTAGTTGAAAGACATCAGCATGTACCAAGTTGGTAATTATTTTTTATTGTGTCTCTACTTGCCCTGCTCACACTCTTTCTCATCAATCAGGATGTTCTGTTAATTAAAGCCTTTAAATATCTCTTGAATTTATCAACTTCTCCTTGTCTTCACTGCTAAAATTGCAGTTCAGATCACAATCATCTCTTACTAAGGTTTCTCCAACATTCTTGATGAAGATTCCTGGCTTTTCTCCTGCATTTAATATACAGTTGTAAAACAGACAATATACTGTCATACTTATCCTTCCACATTTTTCTTAACACGATTTTTATCATCTAGCACCCATTTTCTATCCTCTCTAGTTGTGATCCCTTCTCCTCTTATCCCCTTTCCACCCTCCCCCCATTTCCTCTGTATTCCTATTTAAACTTTAAGACACAATTTAATCACTATTTTCTCTGGGAAGACTTCCCTGATATAGCTAGGTTGTCTCATGTGCCCAAACATTGTGCTTACATTAGAAGCATTTAACTGTCTCCCTTTCAAGACTGAAGATTCAAGAGGGAATGAAGGTGGGCATCTTTGCATCTTCCTTTGAGTCATCAGCAAATTTGCTGGCTTATAGGATGCATTCAACAAATGCTCACTGGATGCTTGAAATAACTTCATTTAACTTTCATAAATATCAGTTTCAGCTTTAAATGTCTAATCATTGACAGTGTGTCGGTTTACATTTAAACGTTACTGCAATTAATTTTGTTAGTTGAGCATGAAATGCATTCTCTGATATTTTGAGCCCTTGTATGGCAAAATTTAGGCGTGAATAATTTTATATTTTATTTTCCAGGTCTATTATCGAAAAAGAAGCCTTATTATTATTTCAAACACATCACAAAGGAAACTAAGGTAAAAGAAGAGTTAGGTACCTACCTAAGTGACACACTGATAATCCAAAATAAATCCAGGATTAAACCTCTGAGTATTCCAAGTCTAAAATGATTACTTAGCTGCTGAGCTGTGTTCTTTAATTGTCATGGGAGAATAATGTAATTTGAAAGACTGTTAGGCCCTTGAAGATGAATGTTATTTTTGTTTATATGAGACACGTACATTTCTTCACATTTAAGTTGGCTCTAGACTGGAAACACCTAGTGAAATTTTTCAATTTGGAAAAGTGAATTAGCAACTAAAGCAATTAAACATAATCTAGGAAACTTTGGTGATCAAAATGTCCTTGCAGCCTTGCAGGAAATTTCCCAGCTCAGAGTAGAGTACTTACCCTGAAGGGAAGTGGGTGTCGAGATCCCAGTGTCCTCAGCAACTTAAAAGTCCTTTTGTTCAAGTAGTAACTCATAAAAGGTTGAGTCTGCACAAATTGACTCTGCTCTGGATCCACGATATAATTGAAATCAAGCAACTTGACCTATTTTCACAAGAAAACCAATTAAAATCAAGGGTACTGAGAAATGTGAGATCACCTGGAGCACCATGGCACTCACCATCTTGCTCCAAAATGCACCTTAGACCAGCCCCTCTTCCAACGTCTTTCAGGCCTGTAAACAATCACAGAGTCCCTTTCTTTGAGGTTCTCCTTTATTGCCTTCACCTCAGATACATAATAACTTAAATAAAAACTTTATCAGGCACCATTACTTCCTCTAAGCCCATAATAACCAAATGAAGTAGGTAATGGCTGAGATATTGAAGCCCAAACATAGTAGGCATCTTGTTCATGTCACATGACTAGTGCCTGGCAGACCCTGGGTTTTAATTTGAGGTATCTATTTTTGTGTTTGAGCTCTTAACCACCAAGCCTGCATCCTCTCACAGACACAGATAAGGACAGAAATATGGATCTGGATATGCACGCATATGTGGGTGGGATATAAATATGGATGTAAATATAGATATAGATGAATATAGCTATATGCCACTATATCTATATTTATCTTCTGAATATAAAATAAATAGTAAATATATATCATTGCACTTTTTTAATGTGCTCTTTTATTTTCATTTCTTTGTAAGCTTTCTTCTTCTAGTTCCTTGTTTCACTAACTAGGTTTCCTCCATTCTTCCCTTGAACTATTTTCTGCGTAGGGATAATTGCTTCTTGTACCCTGAGCAACTGACACTTCCCTGAAATAACTGAAAATACCCGAGAGACAGATTTATCGTCAGAGGCCTTAGGTGTTAAAATACCCTTGGGACTCCAATTGAGCCTGAACATTAGAGCCCTAGGGGATGGATATGCCTTATGCCTTATCATTTTTCTTTGCTTTCCTTTGCTGCTTATTCCTAATAAATGGGAAACACTCCTATAAGTATGTGCCCAGAGCAACTTCAAAAAGATTGCAAAAAAGGCAGATTCTTCCTCTCATATTTCCATTGCTGAATTAAATTGAAAAGCAGGCTAATATTGCTGAAGGCAATATAAGTACGCAGGACATGGAGACTGGATAATAAGGTATGTATAATTTTAGAATAATTTCTTTAAATATATTTAAAATTGCTATATATATGGTATTAGAATGATATTTTTCTTTCAGATACATGACTAGAATTAGTTGTTGTGAAGAATGAAAATGCACCCCAAAAGTGTGAAATTAACAGCCAATTACCAAAGAAATCATAAACGCAATGGTAAGGTCAGGTATATTTGGCTTGGAGAAGACTGGCATTTACCTTCAAACGAAAGAAAGCAATTCAGCATATACCGTACATGTGAGCTCTCATTCTCTGTCTCTGCCACTGAAAAGGGAATAGGAAGAAATTAAAACAAGAAGGTTTATTTGAGACAAAAGGCAAAAAAGATCCCACTTGTGCAAGTTGAATAATATTAGAAAATATTATCTGTGGACGTTGTTACATCTCCTCACCTAGATGTCTTTAAAACTAAAGCAAAAAGAATAACTGCCCCAATTCTGGCTGTGAATGGCATCTCCCTATATGTGTGGGACTGAGAAAGTTATCAAACAGATAATCTTAGACGGAAAATTTTAGAAAGGGTTCTCGGTATTCAACTTCATTAAAAGTGATATAATGTGAGGAAATGAATGGTAAGCCCCATAATTTAATTATTACAGGGAATAACCCTGTTGATGAAGAGACAAATGGCTAGAAAAACTATGTTTACAAAGATGTCTTATGAGTTCAGAGTGGAAAAAAATCCAGAACGAAAAAATACATTTGAAAAGGAAAAAAGGTACAAAAAATCAAAGGGGCAAGATCTTGCTGATGGCAAATTCAAGTAGCACACATCTGCATAAGTAGACTTTCAACTGAAGCGTAACACAATAAGGGGCATGAGAAAAAAGCCAAATCAAATTTAAAATTAGTTTACCCCTATTTATAACAAAAAGAATAAAAGTGTGTCTATATGGGGAGCAAATACTTCAAGGGGGCAAATAGAAGCACTTGATACTTAATTGCCCTCTATGCTTTCCATTAAGGACAAAAAAAGAGGGCGGGGATAAGAAGAGGAGTATGGAGACATATATTTGCCTGTCCCAAAATGCTTAGCATTCTAACTTGATGATTTTATAACACAGATATATAGCATGGCTTCAGTATCGATTAAAGATAAGGGGAAGAGAATGGTGACGTGCTTTGCATCAAGGAATTTAAACGCACATGTTTTTGAAGCTGATTACTCGTGTTCATATCCAAGTGCAAAATGTTTACTCAAGGTAGAGACTCAATCTTGTTATCCTCATTCTAACGTAGAAAGACGTCTAATGAAAAAAAATTGAAAAAAAATTGGTTAATGAAACCAGATACTAAATTAATAGAGTCTAATAAAATGAGAAGGAATTTAATTCCTTGTATAATAAAATATTTCTACTACAGTGGAAAGTAATTTTTACACTTTTTTTCATGCACTCATTCATAATAATCACAGAATGCCTATTGTCTTCTAGGTAATGCAATACAGGGAAGAATAAGTTGGTCCAAGGCCTATCTTTGCCTTTGGCGGGGTGGGTGAGTGGGAGGGGGCAGAATAAGGCAATAAAAGTAAACAAATGATGTGTTAAATGCTAGAATAAAAGTGTTTCTATTTGGGAGGTAAATGCTTCAAGGGACCAAATTGAAGCACTTGATATTTAATTGTCCTCTAGGCAGAGAAGTATTCTCGAGGGACTGATTTTTTAGATTAAATGTATGAAATGATGAAGTGAATGAAAATGTAGTGTTGTGAAGTTCGAGTCAGCAAGAATGGAGGCCTTAGATGGGAGAGAATATAAGAGGCCAGTGAGCTAGTGGGAGCAAGGTGCAGGAAGGGGATAGAAGATGAGGGTGAGGAGGGAAGGTCTGGTAGAATGCTAAGGAGTGTAGATTTGTAGAAAGAAGTATGTTAGTAAGCTCTGAGCTGCAGGTAAAGTGCAAGGTTCCTCTGGATATTCTCTGGTTCTTGGACGCCAGTGCCAAAAATGAACACTGGGGCCTAGCTTGGAATAGGATGGAATAATCACATATGCAAAGTAATCATAATTATATACATTAATTACAGAACAAAAGAGCACAAACTGTATGGAAAATACCTCTCAAATAGCAAGACAGATCCTTGTCTATGAGACCTGGAAGTTTGCACACACTGTCTTTTATAGGCTAAGCTATCTAGTTTGTCCCACCTCTCCTCCCATCAGGATTGGCTGGCGCTTCACTCCTTTGGGGTAACTGACAGGTCGGGGGTGCATAACAAAAACTTCTTCTTCTTCTTCTTCTTCTTTTTTTTTTTTGCGGTTTTTGGCCGGGGCTGGGGTTTGAATCCGCCACTTCCAGCGTATGGGGCTGGCGCGTAACAAAACCTTCTTATTACGCATGCTTCTTCCCCCATCTTCCAAAAGAAGAGGAAGGTGAAATTTGCAATTTTAATTATATGACAATGAGCAGGATAGGCCCAGGCCAGTGTGAGGTCACTAGGGGCTCCTCACTATCTGGTCCTACTAGGAAACAGTTCCTAGCAGTAACTTGGTTCCTACTCTCTGCCCTTAGGCTCACCCCATAATCTTCCATCCTATCAAAGAGAAAATCTGAGGGCTTGGGCTGTCACCCTCCTCCTGAGTAGAAACAGAGAAGTTGCGGGCTGACACAGCATGTCTCCCCCCTCAGGCACGGCAACCTTGAAGTGCAGTACAGGCCATGTATCTGGCCATGCTTGGTGAAGGGCATGAGAAAGGGATTCTTAAGCCAGGTCAGCACTGCCCACAAAAGGACTGTAGAACAAAAGGAAGTTGCTAAAACAACAAATTCATTTCTTAATTATTTTTTTGGAGAAAGACCTGATAATAAATGCTACTTATAGTATTACTATAAATGTGCATAAATCCTGGTTAATAGAAATCTCGGACCATATGAGTTCAAATAAGCTGATTTTACTATATGAGACTTGAAAAGAGTGGAGAAACCCAAATTTCCTGCATTTAGGAGGGACTTAGAGCTGACTGTTCGCAATGCTTGAGTCAACCAATAAGCTATGGCCTACAATGACCAATCAGAATTCAGCAAGTGTCAACCAATCAGAACTAAGCAAGTTTGGCTCCCACATTTGAAAGGAGGCACTGAGTAGAACCTAATCCATAAAAATGCCTGTGGTTCAGTGAGTACGATGCTGCCCCATATACCAAGAGTGGCAGGTTCAAACCCAGCCCTGGCTGAACTGCAACCAAAAAATAGCCAGGCATTGCAGTGAGCACCTGTACTCCCAATTACTCGGGAGGCTGAGACAAGAGAATGGCCTAAGCCCAGAAGCTGGAGGTTGCTGTGAGCCATGAAGCCATGGCACTCTGCAAGGGCGACAAAGTGAGACTCTGTCTCTAAAAAAAATTAAATTAAATTAAATTAAATTTAAAAAACCCAAACATTTCATTTTTTCCCTGAATGTACCTTTGTTTTACACTGAAGGCTGCCTCTCCCTGGTTTGGAAACTGTTCACTGGAATAAAGTCTCTTTTTCTACATTCCTTTTCATGGAACTTTTGTCCACACCTATATATCAGATAAAACTCTTAAATGTGGGTGGCGCCTGTGGCTCAAAGGAATAGGGCACAGGCCCCATATGCCGGAGGTGGTGGGTTCAAACTCAGCCCCGGACAAAAAACTGCAAAAAACCCAGAAACCTCTTAAACGAGAGGTTTTTAAAATTATATGTACTTTTAAATAACTCTAACAAACGTCTTACATTTTTCTGAATGATTTTAGTGCGTAATCCAAAAATACATTCTTATAGTACCATGACAGTTCTCTTTGCCTACAAAAGTGATAGCAGGGCGGCACCTGTGGCTCATGGAGTAGGGTGCTGGCCCCGTACACCAAAGGTGGCGGGTTCAAACTCAGCCTGGCTGAACTGTAAAACAGAAAAATAGCCAGGCGTTGTGGCGGGCGCCTGTAGTCCCAGCTACTTGGGAGGCTGAGGCAAGAGAATCGCCTAAGCCCAGGAGATGGAGGTTGCTGTGAGCTGTGTGATGCCACTGTACTCTACAGAGGGCGATACAGTGAGACTTTGTCTCTACAAAAAAAAAAAAAAATTGCTGGGCATTGTGGCGGGCGCCTGTAGTCCCAGCTACTTGGGAGGCTGAGATAAAAGAATAACTTAAGCCCAAGACTTTGAGGTTGCTGTGAGCTGTGACACCACAGCACTTGGCATTCTACCAAGGGGGAGAAAGTGAGACTCTGTCTCAAAAAAAAAGGGGGAGGCGGTGCCTATGGCTCAGTGAGTAGGGCGCCGGCTCCATATACCAAGGGTGGCGGGTTTGAACCCGCCGGGCCGGCTACAATAACAACTGCAACAAAAAAGAGCCAGGCGTTGTGGCGGGCGCTTGTAGTCCCAGCTACTTGGGAGACTGAGATAAGGGAATCACTTAAGCCCAAGACTTTGAGGTTGCTGTGAGCTGTGACGCCACGGCACTCTACCGAGGGGGACAAAGTGAGACTCTGTCTCAAAAAAAAGTGGGGGGAGGTGCCTATGCCTCAGTGAGTAGGGCGCTCGCTCCATATACTGAGGGTGGCAGGGCGGGTTTAAAACCGGCCCCCGCCAAACTGCAAAACAAAAAGTAGCCAGGCGTTTTGGCGGGCGCCTGTAGTCCCAGCTACTCGGGGAGGCTGAGGCAAGAGAATTGCTTAAGCCCAGGAGTTGGAGGTTGCTGTGAGCTGTGTGACAGCACAGTACTCTACTGAGGGTGATAAAGCGGGACTCTGTCTCTAAAAAACAAAACAAAACAAACAAACAAAAATATATATATATATCAAATGGCTCAGTGCCCATAGCACAGTGGTTACAGTGTCAGCCACATACAGGGAGGGTGGCGGGTTTGAACCAGGCTGGGCCAGCTAAACAACACGGACAACTGCAACAAAAAAGAGCCAGGCGTTGTGGTGGGCGCTTGTAGTCCCAAGCTTGGGAGGCTGAGGCAAGAGAATCGCTTGAGCCCAGGAGTTGGAGATTGCTGTGAGCTGTGTGACACCACAGTACTCTACAGAGGGCGATAAAGCGAGACTCTGTCTCTACAAAAAAAAAAAAAAAAATATAAATATATATATATATATATCAAATGGCTGAGCGCCTGCAGCACAGTGGTTACAGCATCAGCCACATACAGCGAGGGTGGCGGATTTGAACCCGGCCGGGCCAGCTAAACAACAATGACAACTGCAACAAAAAAGAGCCAGGCGTTGTGGCAGGTGCTTGTAGTCCCAGCTACTTGGGAGGCTGAGATAAGGGAATCACTTAAGCCCAAGACTTTGAGGTTGCTGTGAGCTGTGACGCCACAGCACTTGGCACTCTACCGAGGGTGACAAAGTGAGACTCTGTCTCAAAAAAAGGGGGGGGTCGCCTGTGGCTCAGTGAGTAGGGTGCTGGCCCCATGCACTGAGGGTGGCGGGTTCAAATCCCGTTCCGGCCAATCCAAAACAAAGAAATAGCCTGGCGTTGGGGCAGGCGCCTGTAGTCCCAGCTACTGGGGAGGCTGAGGCAAGAGAATAGCTTAAGCCAGGTGTTGGAGGTTGCTGTGAGCTGTGTGACACCACGGCAGTGTACCGAGGGCGATAAAGTGAGACTGTGTCTCTCCAAAAAAAAAAAAAAAAAAAAGTGATAGCAGATCACATAGCAGTAATTAAACACAGAAGGATATTTTTCAGAAAGAATGAAGTAGATCTTCATGCAAGCAGTAATGTATCTAAAATCAATACTAGCCCAGGTCTTTAAGGTTTTTCCTTATTTATCATGAAAACATTTTTTTTCTGTTTCTGATTCAATTCAATTCTCTCATGAAATATATTCAAGGCACTCCTTTAAATGTTCACGGAATGAAGGCAAAAATGCTCAGTTGAAATCATGTTTCCTATAAAATGACAAATTATATTTTATGACATAAATATATCTAATGTTTATGCTGAAGAAATAAAGATAATTTCTATCGCTAAGCAAAGTTGAGCAGTTTTTAACTCCAATTTATGCTCATTGCTATTACTTATACAACATAGTTGTACGGTAATTAGTAAGCAGACAGCTAATGTTATTCTTGGCAATCGAGGTAGGAAAAGGAAGTAACATGTTCTATCTTAAAAGAGCAGATCTATGAATTAAAGAATTTAAAACAATCCTCAAAATGAGCCTAGAAGTAGTATTTGAACAAAAGACAAAGAGGGAGAACATAGCACTGAAAGCCAGAGACTAAAATTTACATAAGGTCAAGAGACTATTGCACCCCTTTTCTTTCCTCTCCTGAATTCATGAGTTATAAGCAAAGGAGATTCCAAGGAAGCCAAGCACACGACTGGGAATGGGCTAAAGCTAATAGAAACTACCTATGGCTCCAAGAAAATACTTAAGAGTGACTCTTATTTCTGAGACTGGGAAGATGATAACCAGTACTGCTGCAATACACACATAACAGCACGATGTTTTCATCTGAGATTAAAGATTTTAAGTGTCCACACATTCTAACATTCTCCATATAATTATATATCTGTCTTTGCCCAAGAACGTTCTGGGTTATACTTGTCCAAGTTTGTGGAAGATTACATCAATGTCCCCAATTCTTCACACTTTGCCCTACTCTTGCCCTTTGTTATATAACTTTGCTATGATCCCCCAGTCCGGGGGAACATAGTGTTCCATTCCTTGATTCTGATCTTAGCCGTACAGTTGATTTGGTCTAAGAGAGGCTTGAAATGGATTGACCATTTCATAGAAAATAAGGATTCTTTTGATACTTGAGAGGGTATGGAAAAGGTGTAGGTTCTACCTGAGATTTTACTCAGGGTTAGGGAAAGAATCTTCGACAGACTATAGAGGAAAACATCCAACTGTTTCAACAAAATAGGTTTTCATGTACCTAAGAGTCGAAAACAAAAGAATATTGTTTTTTTGGTCACTATCAATAAAAAAGAAAACTATCCAAAGGGGTACAGTTGAGGTATCTGGGGAAATGATAGATGTATCTTGTAAGTTCAAAATGTCTCCTGATAAAACTGTCCAGCTATTCCGTAAGAGCACTGGACATAAAGTTACAATTTACTATTTTATGCCCAGTGCCTAGTAGAAGGCCTACATAGAAGCTGCTCAATGACCATGTGAAGAGTAAATAGAGAGGGTGCCAAAAACACACACACATATTTTAAGAAAGGAAAACATGTATCAAAATTGTAATATTCAATATATACTAATAATATATGTTATCGCATACATTCTATCACATCTCTTGTAATTGCTGAAGTCAAATGTGACTTGAGTATACAGTTTTGTTACTTTCTTAAAATATGTATACATTTTTTTTTACTTTTTATTTTTTTTGTAGAGACAGAGTCTCACTTTATCGCCCTGGGTAGAGTGCCGTGACGTCAGCTCACAGCAACCTCTGACTTCTGGGCTTAGGCGATTCTCTTGCCTCAGCCTCCCGAGTAGCTGGGACTACAGGCACCTGCCACAACGCCCGGCTATTTTTTTGTTTTGCAGTTCGGCCGAGGCCGGGTTTGCACCCGCCACCTTCAGTATATGGGACCAGTGCCCTTCTTGCTGAGCCACAGGCGCCGCCCAAAATGTGTATACATTTTATTGCACCCTCTGTAGATTATTGGAACTCATCCTTGAACGAATGTTTATACATATATGTATTTATACCATAAATAATTATTGAACAATTACTATGGACCATGCTATGGCAGGTGCTAGGGATACAGCAATGAACACAATTTTAAAAATCACAGCCTTCATCAGGCTGACAGTCTGGTTTCAGAAAACAGAACATACAAAGTACAAAATAGTCAGATGTTGCGAGTGCTACGGAGAAAATACACATCAAAGAAAAGGGATGGGTGAGTTGGGATGGGAGGTCCCTGAAACTTTAAAGAGGTGTTTATGGAAGCTCTCACTAGAAAAACAAGGGCATTTTAATAATTTTTTGAAGAAAGTGAAGGTGTGAGCCATGCTGATATTGAGAAAGAATGTTCTGGGTAAAAAGAAGGGCAGGTGCAAAGGCTCTGAGGCAAGTGTGCCTGATGTACTTTAGACACAGCACAGTGGCTAGTGTGGTTGGGACAGAATAAGGATGAGAGAGACTATTAAGTGAAGAGCTCAGATAGGTCAGATCATGTTGAGCTGGATAGAACATTCTTAGAACTTTAGCTTTTATGCTAAGTAAGGTACAAACACATTGATTTTGAACAAAGAAGTGGGAAAATATAACTTATCCCTTAAAAGAATCCTCTGTGGATATTGTGTTGAGAGTGTACTAGTAGAGGGAGAAGGCAGAAGCCAGGGAAAGCAACTATTATAAACTTCATTTTAGAGATGATGGTGGCTTTGAAAACAGTGGTGATGATGAACACATTTTGAAAGTCAGACAGGCAGTATATTTTAGAAAACCAAATGTAAAGGGTAGTAAAGAGGGAAAAATCAAGACTGTTTCCATATTTTTTGCTTGAGCAACAGGAAGGAAGGAGTTGACATTTGACTTGTATTTCAGATATCGCCATAAGATATGCCAAGCAAGTCAACATTCCACAGAATAAGTTAACAAGATAACTTGTAGCCAACATGCATGTGTGTTTCACACTAATGACTTTGAAGTCAGAAATTCTAGGCAAGATGCATTTGAATGACTTTATTTTTTAATTTTGTTTTGAGACAGAGCCTCAAGCTGTCACCCTGGATAGAGTGCCGTGGCATCACAGCTCACAGCAACCTCCAATTCTTGGGCTCAAGCGAGTCTCCTGCCTCCACCTCCCAAATAGCTGGGACTACAGGCGTCTGCCACAATGCCCGGCCATTTTTTGGTTGCAGCCGTCATTGTCGTTTGGCGGGCCCCGGCTGGATTCGAACCCGCCAGCTCAGGTGTACGTGGCTGGCGCCTTAGCCTGTTGAGCCACAGGCGCCGATCCTGAATAAGTTTATTTTTAATGCCACTACCTACTTCATAAAATAAAAAATCACTTTGCTTTTCCCACTATGAAATGCTCTTTCTTCTTATAGATAGAATATTTAGACATCTTCATGTTTTATATACAGTTGTGCATCACTTAACAACAGGGATGTGTTCTGAGAACTGTATCCTCAGGCAATTCTTTTATCATGCAAAATCCATAGAGTGTACTTACATAAACCTAGATGGTATAGCCTACTACCCACCTAGGCTATAAGGTATGGCCTATTGCTTCCAGGCTACAAACTTATACAGTACATTATTGTACTGAATATTGTAGGTAATTACAGCACAATGGAAAATATTTGTGTATCTAAATATATTTAAACATAGAAAAGGTAAGGCATTGGGCTATAACATTATGACAGTGAGTAACAGGAATTTTTTAGTTCTATTACAGTCTTAGAGAACTACTGTCATATATGCAGTCCATTGCTGACCTAAATGTCATAACTTGAGGCATGACTGTATAAACACATTATGTGAGTTACCTACACCTAAAATTCAGAAACGGGTGACTCATATCTTTATTGCATTCCAAAATAACTCTGGAAATGTAAAAATTAAGCTCTAATAAGATTACAAGATCATCGTATAAAAGTATTGATTTTCAGAAAAGAGTCATCAAGAACTAAATCTTACTATTCTAAGGTCATAGGGAGGAAATGTGAGAGGCATCCAAAATAAAAGGGAGATTCTGAGTCTTAAGATTGAATTCATCCATTTTGATTTTGATTTTGAACTGGCCTCAAAGATTTTTCCTTCACAAAGCAAAATGGAGAAACATCAAATTAACGGTGATAGTTGGATCAAAACCCACATTGTATAATAATATCTGCTATAACAATTTATGTAAAATCTGGGAAAGAGCACCAAATATTTAGCAGAGCAAAGTGGAAAGTTGGAACTATAAAAGTCCTGGTTTCAAATTCTGACATCATCACTTACTACAAGGGGTTTGAACCAAATAGTCGATTCAGTTTTGGAGATTCAAGTTTTTGCACCTATAATATGATAGTAACAATGTCTTCATCAGGCCATCATTGTGTGAAGATTAAATGAAAAGGTAAGTAGTGGCTCTC
>CAUYRH010146962.1:0-15231 GCA_963574655.1 Perodicticus potto | reverse complement strand
GCTGATGTTATCTAAGGGGATATCAGCCCCCCACAAGCCTGTAAGTAACAAGGAAACAAACACACACCAAGAATATAAGAGAAGTTGAGGCTTAGAGTTAGGGTCTCTGAGAGCCCCTCCCTTTATTCTTAACTCCAGGCGTATTTATAGTTGTGAGGAAAAGGGGGGTTGGAACAGTGGCCATTGGTTGGAACAGTGGCCGTTGGTTGGAACAGTGGCCATTGGTTGGAACAGTCCCATGCAAGCTCCTTTCCCGGAACTATAAGTGCAACGGATTATCTTGTAGCTGGTCTAGCAGAAATATAGGGAGTGGCCTTCTTGTTATCGTTTGTGGTCAGTGCGCCTCCTCCTGCAGGGTTTTTGCACAAGCATATAGCATTGCTGCCAACCCTTACAATTGGCCAGATCTGCAGCGCATAGCTGCCATTAGTGGCAAGGGAGGCTGGGAAAGTATCGAGCTTTTCAGCTTCTACAATGGAAAGGTAACCAGGAAGAGGAATGCTGAGGATGACTTTGGGGAGCTGATCAGAAGACAATTTCCTATATTTTCATTCAAATAGGTCTGTTTGAATCTGTGATTGTATCAATGATTGAGCCGAGTAAAATATTAAGTATCAGTCAAGGTAGTAGAAGCACAATTAGAGCACAGTTGCCCCATCTAAGGTGTATGGTATTTTAAGAGTGCAAAATGATCCCTTTTGTATGTAGACTGTGTTAACTTTTAGAGACTACAGATAGCATACATATGTAATTTACATATATGTATATGTACTCATATAATAATATAATCTCATATTATTTTGACTGTATTAAGTATGACTCAAACCCTCAAGTTTCTGGAACAGAGTAAACCTTCAGTAAATGGCTGTTGTTTGAGTGGACACTTGAGTTTGGGAGCTTCAAAACTTCACAAGGACATGGGAAAAGGTTTAGCAAGAGAAAACTGATTAGTGTTTGGCACCCATGCCCTAAGAATGCTGGTTATAGAATCTAAGAGTCTGGAGAGTCTTTAATTTGAATCCTAGGAGACTTGAGGACAACTTAACAAGAATGAGAAATGCCTAGAGAGAGGTAATGGTACTGACAATTTAGATCAAATATTTGGGGGGAAGTCTTCTCTTGACCTGTACTGTGGAAGACCTATTACCACAAAATGTTCGAAACAGTCCCTAGGGTGCATACACATGCACCCTCCCCCTAAAAAAAACTTAAAGAGTTGATGCATGAAAATAAAAGAGTGTGTAATATTTCCAGCTGGGATTCTTGAATCTTTTTCCCAGTAGGAGCCCTCACATTTTTACAGAGGGAGCCTGGGTTTTGGACATAATGGTAGGAGGTAAGGATCAAGAAATTGAAATTTAAGAATTGCAATTGTCATAGATTTCTCACCAGTCAAAAGAATAAACTAGATTATCAGTGGTTTTCAAACTTTTCACCTGGAGAGCTTCTTAAAATCCAGATTTATGGACTAATCCTTGGACTTAAATTGAAACATCTGGGAACAGGACCCAGGTATCAATATTTTTAAAACTCCCAACATGCACCTGATTTTGGAAACTGTATTAATTTGCTAGAGCTGTCATACAAAGTACTATAGACTGGGTGACTTAACAGAAATTTATCTCCCCTCAGTTCTGGAGGCTGGGAGTCCAGAATCAAAGTGTCATTAGTGTTGGTTTCTTCTGATGCCTCTCACCTTGGCTTTCACATGACCATAACCTCTCTGTGCCTTCACATCACATAGTCTTTCCTCTGGGCATGCCTATGTCTTAATCTCCTCTTCTGATAAGGATACTGGTTATATTGGATTAGGGCACAGTCTAAAGACCTCCTTTTAACTTAATTATCTCTTTAAAAATGGCTTTTTCCAAATATGGTCACATTCTGAAGTCCTGAGGGTTAGGACTTCAATATATGAGTTCAGAGTATAACAGAAACCACTGGACAAGTATGGGACTTCTCAAACTTTAATGTGTACTCAAGCCACCTGAAGACCTTCTTAAAATTCAGATTCTCATTCATTAAATCTATGTAGGGCCTGAGATTTTCCAGTTCTAACAAGTTCCCAGTGATTCCAATGCTGCTGGTTCACAGGCGATACTTTTAAGCAGCATGGTTCTGTCTGGATCAGTAGTTCTACAACTTCAGTGGGCATCACAATACCTGGAGAAAATGTTAAAAGAAGATAGATATTATCCAGTCCTAGAATTTCTGATTCCACAGATTTCAGACTTTGCATTTCTAAAAATTTCCCAGCTGATGTTGATGCTGCTGGTCTGCAGGTGATGTGTTGCAAACCATGTATCTCTGACATTTTGAGACTTAGTAGTATTGGCTGAATCAAAGTCATTACATGTAACATTGTGAAGTTTATCTCTGATATTTGCCATCATAACGGCTGATAGTATTACATTTTTCTTTTGCCAAGCTCAATTACTTTTTCTGCTCGTAGGACAAAGGATGAGGAAATGGGAGAAAATGCTGTACTGGAATTTCTTTTAATCACTACACAAATAGAAGTGAATGAATACAGAGGCTACACGTCAGCCCGTTTGATCTCTATTCATGTGTGTTCTCCACAGAGCTAATTTTCAGCTTGCTCTTCTACCAGCTCAAAGACGATGTTGTGGGTTTGGTTGCATATCTCTCACAAGTGACTCCTTTAAGTATTGAATGTTCTATAGATGGTGTAATTTCAAAGGGTATGGCAAATTTCTTGAAACACACTAATTTTAAATTATCTTTCAATTAAACACATTGTTGTTTCTATATGAGACTAATAGTGAGACAGCCACGTCACATGGTATCCTCTCTCCAAAATAAATGGGGATGAGGAAAACATGTTGCTTGCTCTTTCAGAGTTAAATCAGTAAAGTTCTTGTTTTGTGTGTATGATTGGGAACTTTTGAGGTATATATAGTTGGTGTATATATACACACACTACATATATGTATATACAATACATATATGTAGTGTGTGTTATTTTTAATTATTATTAATGTTCTATATTATATCTTTTTATGAAATAATGAAAGTATTTCCATTTTAAATTTTAAATTGTATTCACGTTGTAATCCAATACATATTTTAAAGAAAGTTATAATCAGGGTGGCGCCTGTGGCTCAAAGGAGTAGGGTGCCAGCCCCATATACCGGAGGTGGTGGGTTCAAACCCGGCCCCTGGCCAAAACAAACAAACAACAACAACAAAAAAAAAAACTCAAAAAACTGGCCCCGGCCAAAAACTGCAAAACAAAAAAACCCCCCAAAAAACAGAAAAGTGTAATCAGGCTTCTTAGTGCTCCTTTTACTAAAAGAATAGGTCTTGATAAAGTATTTATTGACCTTTTTATAACTTTCCTAAAGTTAGGCCAGATGTATAGGACCTCTATTCAGAATAGATTTACTGATGCCATAAGTGTTTTGAGTTTGCCCTCAAGGCTGTCCTACATTTTTATATTTTTGGTGAATTTTACCAGCGATTACTCTGCACTTCTCAGCGCTGTCTAGGGGAGGACATTACCAGTCATGTTTCTAGCCTGAGTGTCTCATTCACTAGATAAGAGAAGCTCAGATGTGGAGATGGATACAGCAGGCCCAGTGCCATTAAACAGTTGAATTGTCTAATAAATTCCGTTTCTCCTGATTTTATGCCCAGCTATCAACCTTATGATGCCACATGGTCATTGCCTTCAGGAAGAGAATAACCCAGTCAGGGTGTCTGGTCTGCCTGACAGTTGTATTTCTCATTGTAAATTACTAAGCTGCCACTCCGGCTTTAAATGCTTATGAGTGTTGTGTGAGTCAGCATCCAGCACCTTAAAGCCTGATAAATGCAGGGATACTGATAAGATCAGTTATCTGAGGGTTGGCTCAAGGCCAGGTCCTCATGCTGATGACTCACCACGGTAAATTAATACCAGCTAGCATTTATTAAGTATTTTCTGCAAATCAGGCAGTGTATAGTTTTATTTACATTGCCTCACAATATTTTTGTGAGATAGTATTCTTATTTCCATTTTACAAATAAGAAGACTAGTGTTTATTTATTTTTTCTTATTTCAAAATAATATGAGGGTACAAATTTTTAGGTTAACTTGTTTATAATTCTAAAGTAAAGTTCAAGTTGTAGTTGAGTCATTCACCCAGGGGTGTGCTGAACACTCTCACATTGTGCACATTAGGTGAGATCCTGCCGGTTGCCCTCCCTCCTCCAGTTGCCCTCCTTTCCTCCCTCTCCTTTTTCTTCTCTCCCCTCCCCTTGCTAGATTATTTTCCTTTTGTGTGGGAGTATAGTTGTTTATATACTGGTTTCATATTAGTATTGAGCACATTGGATACTTCCCCCCACCCCATTATTGAGAAACTTTGCTAACAAGAATGTGTTTCAACTCCATCCTGGTAAACACAAAAGATATAAAGTCTCCATCTTTTCTTATGGCTGAATAGTACTCCTTGGAATACATACGCCACAGTTTGTTAATCCATTCATGGGTTGATGGCCATTTGGGTTGCTTCCACATCTTGGCAGTTGTGAACTGAGCTGCAATAAATATTCTGGTACAATTGTCCTTGGGATAAAATTATTTTTTTTTTCTGGATAGATACCTAGTAATGGGATTGTAGGACTAAAGGGCAGGTTGACTGTTAGTTCTTTGAGAATTCTCCATATTTCTTTCCATAGAGGTTGTGATAGTCTGTAATGCAACCAGCAATGAAAAAGTGTTCCCTTCTCTCCATAACCATGCCAGCATCTGCATATTTGGGACTTTGTGCTGTGGCCCAGTCTTACTGGAGTTAGCTGACATCTCAGAGTGGTTTTGATTTGCATTTCTCTGATGATTAGGGGCGATGAGCATTTTTTCATGTGTTCGTTGGCCGTTTGTCTTTTTTAGACAAGTTTCTGTTCAAGTCTCTTGCCCACTTATTAATGGGGTTGTTTTGTCTTTTCTTTGTTGATTAATTTGAGTTCTCTGTAGATTCTAGTTGTCAGCCCTTTGTGATATTTATAGGATGCAAATATCTTCTCCCATTTGGACATCTGTTTGCTTTAGTTGTTGTGCCCTTAGCTGTGCAGAAGCTTTTTCACTTGATCATGTCCCACTTATTTATTTTTGGTGTTGGTACAATTGCCAAGGGGGTCTTCTTCATAAAATCTTTTCCTAGGCCAATATTGTCAAGCATTTTCAACATACTCTCTTCTAGAATTTTTATTGTTTTGTGTCTTAAATTTAAATCTTTTATTCAGTGAGAATCAATTTTTGTCAATGGTGAGATAAAATTCATTCTTCTACATGTGGCTAACTAGTTCTCCCAGCACTATTTGTTCAATAGAGATTCTTTTCCTTAGTGCATGCTATTGTCTGGTTATCAAAGATTAGATGGTGATACATGGCTGGGTTCATCTCTAGGATCTCTATTCTATTCCATAGATCTTTAGCTCTATTTTTGTGCCAGTACCATGCTGTCTTGATCACTATACATTTGTAGTATAACTTGGAGTCTGGTAATGTGATGCCTCCAGATCGGTTTTTATTTCTAAAAGTTGTATTGGCTCTTCAGGTTTTTTGCTGGTTCCATACAAAATGAAGTACTATTTTTTCAAGTTCTTCAAAATATGACGTTGGTACTTTGACGAGGATTGCATTAAATCTTATTGAAAGCCTCCTCAAGCCTTCACTCTGAACTAATGGCTCTCAGAGTCAATGCTGCTCGGCATGTAACGTATTTTTCCTTTTCTGTCACCAAGTATATGGTAATCAACTAGAATGAAAGAGTACAAGATGCAGTTTTTCTTATGTATCTTAAGGTAATATCCTCTGATATAAAGAGCATCTGTAAAGTTCATGTTCAATTTAAAATAGACAACTATTTTATGGACACCCTGTATTTAGAAAGGAGCAGTTTGTTGCATCATCCCTGTTCTGGTGTCCGCTTGTCTATGGTTCCTCTCCATCCTGAGGACAGATGGTGTTCTTTGCAGTGCACAACTCACCTGCTATTTTACTGCTGATCTCACCACAATGCTCATGTACCTCATTCCTCCTTGTTTTTCTGTGTGTGTGTGTCTTGGGAAGTGGTATTGTGATAGTGAACAGGAAGGCTATTGACACGACCTTTCTTTTTTTACTTTCAAACCTACTCCTTGCTTTCCTTAACAGTGCTACCATACAAAGCTATAAAGTTGTACCCGGTTTTAAACTCTAAGCCAGGATTTATAACTTTCAAACCATTTTTTTGTGCCTTAAACCCTTTGATGAAACTTATAGCTTCCTTATCAGAATAGTGGCTTAAGTACATAAATCAAACATCCTGGATTACAAAGGAAACAAATTGCACTGACGTATAGTTATCCAAATAGTAAAAACAAATGTGTATTATAGTAAGATATATATTTCTTTAGTAACTTACTAACCAACAAGATCTAGTGGTGAGTCTAATGACCACTCAAATTTTAAAGTAGTAAAGAACATAAAGAATATTTCATGGTATCTGTAATAACTATAATGTGATGTGAAAGATACCTGTGATTTCTGTTGGTGACTGAGTCACAGGTTCTGCTAATACTATGGTGATTTGTTGCCTACATTCATACTTGAAGGAAATATCAAATTTCAGTTAGAGATTAGTGAATATAAGAATGTAACTTTTTCCTACCCAACTTCACGGACTGTTTACATTTTATCTATGTATCCTTGGTGATCTATAGATCACAGGTCAAAAACTTTGATCTAAGCAAACTCCAGCAGATAACAGAAATAATTTTAAAGTGAATAACAAATATTACCATAATCTGCAAGAAAAGCACACAACTCTGATTTTTCATGAGGCCATGAGAGGTATCCCAGTACCCATTCTTACCTCACAGATCTTCCTGTGGAGAGGACCTTATTTTTCAACTTTCTGCAGACAAGTTTCTATACTTCTTTTTTTAATTTAATGTTTTTATTTCAAATTAAAATGAATGTATAAGGTTTTAGATTACATTGTTCTCACTTCCAAGGTAAAGTTCCAGTTGTAAAAGAACCCCTCACCCAGGGAGCATGCCTTACACCCCGTATACCTTATACACATTAGGTGGGATCCTGCCAAATGCCTTCCCCTCCCCTCTGCCAGTCATCCCCCTATACTCCCCTTCCCTCTCCCCCTGTCCCCCTTACTAGACAATGTTTGTGTTCATATGAGCATGTAATTGTTTATATATTGGTTTTATGTGAGTATTTTATGTGAGTATGTTGGATATTTATTTGTCCATTCTTGAGATACTTTTACTTTACTAGGAAGAATGTATTTCAACTCCATCCAGGTAAAAATTACATCTCTTGTGTTTACCTGGATGGTGTTTCTGTACTTCTGTTAGGAAATCCTGCCTTTTTCTCAGAGGATTTGGTCTTTTTCTTGGATTCATCAGTCTTCCTTCTTTACTGTATCTTTCCCACTAAGAGTCATCCACTTTCAAAGGCCTTTTATGGCAGCTCCCATAGAGCAATGTAGGGTGGGCTTTGGCTCCCTAGGTCTCATCACCTTCAAAACCTTTCCCCTGAGGTGAGTTGTAGCGAGCAGAAGCCAGGTACTCCTTCTAACACACTACTAAAATCTCTTATTTTCAAAGATAGCACGATCTTAAAACCAAAGGAAAAAGAAGAATTTTCCTGACTGTTCCATAAATTAAAAGACTGCTCAAGTATAAGTAAAGCTAGTACTACACACTTATTATGCAGATCAGGTATAGTTCTTTATTAATCTTACAGCCCCTTTCAAGTGGGCTCATTACTGAGCTATAGATGTTATAATCGCTATTCTCTGTGGTACATAAACACCAGGCCCCATTTTGAAATTTCTGTTTTTATGAACCAGATTAGATGTTTAGCTAGTGACATTTGTATCCTTCATTTGTATTCTCCCCCTACTGAGGGAGTGATTTATTGGTTGATTTATTATTTTAATTATTTTTCTAGAATTGGTAATGGATTTTTAATAAACTATTTTAGAACGGTTTTGTTTACAGAAAAATTGTGACGATAGTACAGAGAGTTGCATACACCTATACTCTATTTACTCCGGTATTTACATCTCATACCAGTATGGAACATTTGTTACAATTAACAAAGTAATACTGATACATGATCATTAATGAAAGTCTATGTTTTATTCATGTTTCTTTAATTTTTACCTAACATTCTTTTTCTGTTCCAGGATCCCATGCAGGATTCCCCATTACATTTAGTTGTGAAGTCTCCTGAGGCCCCTGTGGTTATAACAATTTCCAGACTTTTCTTGTTATTATGATATGGAAAATCATGCAGAATGTATCTCAAAGAACTTACAGTAGACCCACCATTTGATCCAGTAGTCCCATTGCTGGGTATATACCCAAAGGATCTTGACAGTTTTGAGAAGTCAGGTATTTTGTAGAATGTCCCTCAATTACCATTTTAATGGTGTTTTTACACAATTAGACTGGGATTATGTGTTTTGGGGTGGAAGACCACAGAGGTGAAATGCCATTCTCATCATATTATTTCAAGAATGCACACTGTGAACATGACTGATTACTATTGATGTTGACCTTGGTCACCTGGCTCCAGTATTGGTTGTCAGATTTCTCCACTGTAAAGTCACTTTTCTTCCTCCCTTGCCATATGCCAAACTACTAAGCATCAACCAAACTTAAGGAGTGAGGAATTATGTTCCACCTCCTTGAGGGTGAAGTATCTATATAAATTATTTGGAATTCTTCTACTCTATAGATTTGCTTATTCTCTCCCTTATTATTCATTCATTCATTCATTTATATTAGAATGGATTCATGGCAATACACTTTTGATCAATAACCCCAATACTATTTATGGCCAGTGCCATGAATTTGTGTAACAAATTGTGGCTCGCCCTATAGTTCCTAAGCACAGAAAAGAGTAAAACTAATGAGTACACATAGAATTTGTTGCATTATTGGTCTATTTATCTATCTTTTCATTATTTTCTTTCATTTTTGTCTAATTTTCCACCAAAATAATAATTTGATAACATGGTAAAAAATTCAATCATAATAGTTCATGCAGTGAAAATTGGATTACTTCCCACCCTATGCTTTTGTATCCTTCTTCAGAAGTTAAGTCCTGTTAACTATTTACTGATATTTTCCCCCGAATTTTTAATGCATATATTGGTATATATCTACCATTCTCTGCTTCTTCAGACTCTCAGGGAAAGAACCAAGAAAGGGACAGAAGAGGAATGAAGAGAAAGACAGGAAGGGGACAGCAAGAGAAGACCAAAGATAATTAGGTCAATCCTAGAATTTGTAACTTAGTCACTACATTTGATTGGCAAACAATTAATTTTTCCAAGATTTTCTTCTGGTGGAGTTTTCCCATATCTCTGAGTTTCAACCACTGATTATCAAGCAATGTTGGCTTATCAGTTAAATTTCTTAGTTTAAAACACTGAATCCCCTCTGCCCAGTATAAGCAGAAGGACTTATTTGAAGGTGTTAGGTGGTTTGATGTCCATGGCTTCAATTATCCCCAGCCCTAATCATGCCCTTTGGGCATGTAACTTTGTAGTTTTTCTAACTAAAGGAGATTATTTATATGTTCCTTGATTCTGAGGTTGACCATATGACTTGCTTTGGTCAATGAAATGTTAGCAGATAGAAATCATGTAGATGCTTGATAAAACATTTGCATATTTCTACTGCTGGTCTTTTTCTCTGTCATCTCTGAGAGAATGTACGAAGGCTAGCCTGCTGGAGCATAAGAGACCTGTGGTGCAGAACCAAGTCATGACAATTGTCCCAGCCTTAGCTGTCTCAGATTAGATTAGCTGACAACCAGTTGACCCTCAAACATGTGGGTGAGGTGAGTTACATCTGCCCACAGATACACAATGAGCTCAGCCCAAATCAGACAAGCCCACACCACCTAAACCTTGTAGATTCATGAACCGAATAAAAATTTACTTTTGTGTATCACAGAAAGTGTGGAATTCATTGTTATGCATTGTAGCAATGAACAACTAATGTCATCAGTTTCTGGAATCCTTGGGAGTGTCAGAGAACCTGGTTTGAATGCTACTCAGCCAGGAGTACCATCAACCTTGCCACAGGATCTTTCTAGCAGAAACTTCATTCCTGCTGCTTCATAGTGCTCAGCCCCTGTAAAGCTTGAAAACAGATATTGGAACCTTCACTAGTGTTCGCCATTGCCTCCAACTCACTGCTTGCAAAAGCATCACCAATATCCCTCACGCAGTCCACTTCCTCATTTCATGCATCTTGTGGATGCATCTGACTAGTAGAATCTAAACCACTCTTGGAACCATAGCTGTAAGGGAGTATGAAAATGTGGATTCTTAGCTTTGTAGCTTCTGTATTACAGAAAAGCCTGCTAGATGGGTTTGGAGAAAGTGTGAGCAAGTCCTTCTCCAGTATATGCTATGGAAACAAAAGGAAAATAATTCATCTTCCCGATCACTTAAGTGTGCGTTATATCCCAGAACATGAAATCCTGAGAGGAGGAGCTCTAGACCCTCTGACTGCTCTGTACCTGACTTGACACAGAAGTTTTAGCTCCAGAAATCCAGTTTGATTCTGATATTGATAACTAGGGATACTCCCTGCCTTTTCTTTGCTCGGCATCTGGCAGAGTGAGTAGCATGTGAATAATTCCAGGTGAAACAACACATTATTTTAGTAACACTGGGCACTGTAGTTAGGAAGTTTAGCCTCATTTCACTTGCTGTATAAATGAGTGAAAAGCTATAGCAAAGAAATTTAGAGAAGTGAATTGCCTGTTCTTCTGTAAGGAAGATATAAAGGAAGAAACACATCCCTGTCTCTGCCCATCATCTATACTCATATGCCAATTCCTTCAACTCCAGTATCCTAAATACTAAAAGGTGACAATATAGGGCTGATCTTTCTAAGCTCATCCTTGATCTCCAACCCCACTCATACAACTAGATAGACTGGCTCTCTGTGGCATCTTGTCTAGGTAGGACACACAGTATTAACTGTTAGAAGGCATTTCCATCAAGTGCAAAGGCTTGGGTGTAGGTTTATTTATTTGTAAAGTGCCAGTTGTGAGTTGGCCACATGGAACTTTTGTTTATTCTCTTTTTCTCCCTCTGAAGACCTTGTTCCGGCTAAATATTTGCTGAAACATTTTGGTGACCTTTTCATGTTTTAATTCAATAGGCAAAACCATGCTGTTGCTAACACTAAAAACACTGAAAAAGATTACATTTGTGTACTATTTTAAGAGATGATTTTTTAATTCATCTAGGTGAAAGGTTAAGATTTATACAGTATCTACATCCTTGATTGGGTGCAAAGTAAAAGTAGAAGCAAATCCATTGAAATGTGTGTGTGTGTGTGTGTGTGTGTGTGTTTTGTTTCAGAGGAGCATATGGTCTATGAACATTCTTGACAGTGGTAACATGACCAGAACATTTACTTGGAGTATCAAAAGATATTCCATATTGCAAAGATGCTACTTGGCCCATGTGACTTTGTATGTTCCATCATTGGACTTAGTATCCCTTGTGTATTGATGGAAAATCTAAATAGGTAATAATAAGCCACTAGTTGTTTTCTGAAGTGGTTTTTCTTCTATGTTACTAAAAATATTTTGTGACAATGTTTGAAACTTCTGTTTGGCAAGGTGCCAGACTAGAATCAAGACTTAGGCCATGGAAAAGCAATCTTCATAGATTATCTGCATAGATAACCTATGTCACGATTTATTAAGTGGAGGAGCTATGGTTCACACCAAAACATCCTGGCTCTCAGACTGTGCTGTTAGTCTCTGCTGGACATTGACTTTACTGATTCCTAGGTGGTGTCTGTTAGATGATCCTGAAAATGGCAGAGTTTCCTATGTAAGAAAGTTTAAGCAAATGAAGGGGATTGTAGATTCAGGATTTTTTCCTGATATTTTCATTGTGCTACTAAAAGTCTCAGAACATCCTCTTAGTGTAAGAACTAAATGGATGGGAATTAAGTATGACACTCCACCAAGGCCATGAAATACAGGACCACCTATGTCATTAGATCAAATCTGGTCTATACGTAAATGCACAGCCATGATGAGAATGAACACTATGTAAAGTGCAGTGGTTGTAATTCTGCTATTGCCACTTTTTAGTTATAATAGGGATGTGTTACATTTCCTCTCTTACCTGACAGACACTTAATAATTGCTAAATAAGTCTTAGCTATTATTTTCTTAAATTTCAGATTAATCTGAGGGTACAGATGATTAGGTTACATTTGTTTTTGCATTTGTGAGGCAGAGTTCAAGTTGTAGTTGAGCCCTTCACCCGGGGGTTGTGCTGTATACCTGTCCATTAAGCCCATTAGGTAAGAGCATACCAATCTCCCTTCTTCTTCCCCCTCCTCCTCCCCTTTTCCTTCTCTCCCCTCCCCCCTGAATTTAATAGTGTTATTTTTTCTTCTGTGGGTATGTAGTTGTTTATCTATTGGTCTCATATCAGTATTGAGTACATTAGATACTTGCTTTTCTATCCTTATCATAATTTACTAAGAGGAATGTTCTTCAACTCCATCCAGGTAAATACAAAACATGTGAAGTCTTCACCTTTTTATGGCTGAATAGTATTCCATTGTATACATCTACCACAGTTTATTAATCCATTCATGGGTTGATGGGCACTTGGGCTGATTACACACCTTAGCAATTGTGAACTGAGCTATAATGAACTTTCTAGTGCAAATGTCTTTATGGTAAAATGTTTTTTTCTTCTGGGTAGATACCTAGTAATGGAACTGCAAGATCAAATGGAAGGTCTACTTTTAGCTCTATGAAGATTCTCCATACTTTTTTCCATAGAGGTTGTATTAGTTTGCAATCCTACCAGTAGTGGAAAAGTATTCCCTTCTCTCCACATCCATGCCAGCATCTACAGATTTGAGACTTTGTTCTGTGGACTAGTCTCAGTGGAGTTAGGTGATATCTCAGAGTGGTCTTGATTTGCATTTCTCTGATGACTAGGGACAATAAGCATTTTTCATGTGTTTATTGACCATTCATCTTCTTCAGAGGAGGTTCTGTTCATATCTCTTGCCCACTTGTAAAAGGGATTATTTACTCTTTTCTTATTGATTACTTTAAGTTCTCTGTAGATTCTGCTTATCAGCCCTTTGTCAGATTCCTAGTTAGCAAAAGTCTTCTCCCATTCTGAAGATTGTCCATTTGCTTCAGTTGTAGCCTCAGCTGCGCAAAAGCTTTTTAGCTTTATCAAGTCCCATTTATTTATTTTTGGTGTTGCTTCAATTGCCAAAGGTGTTTTCTTTGTAAAATCTTTTCCCAGGACAATAGTGTCAATCATTTTCCTCACACTTTCTTCTAGAATTTTTATCATTTCATGTCTTAAGTTTAAATTTTTTATCCAGTGAGAGTCAATTTTTTTAAGTGATGAGAGGTGTAGGTCCAGTTTGTTTTCTAGATGTGGTTTACCAGTTCTCCCAGAACCATTACCTTCAACAAAGCACAACGTAACTAGATTTTACATCAATTAGAAACTTCCTACTTCAATCTCATGCAATTAAATGAACATGTCTACAAATATGAGAGCAAAAAGTGATAGTGAAAAAAAAAAAAGGTTACCCAAGAAGGGTAACTTTGTTTCCTTTGTTAATGGAAGGATGAGTTGGAAGCAAAAGCGTTGAGTCACCCTGACGATGAAATGCTACCAATTTAGGATTTTATTTATTATTTTATGACTGTTGTTTGTTTCCTGTTGCTATTCATTTCTTATTCATTGCAGGAACAACAATCCCTCTTTGGCTTTTTAGTTTTATAGCTGAGACATCCTCTTTGAAATACATTAGCCAAACCTCTCCCCCTCCCTACTACCTCATCACTATCTCAAACACCAAAAATCAAATTCCCCAAATCATCCAGAAGTACTGAGTGTGTAAAAATGTTGGCATGTGCTTTCTCTGTTGGAAGTATTTCCTGTGAGGGTTTCAGCATGGAGTTGTCAAAGAGGAGATGAACATCAAAGATATTTACCCTCTCTTAAAATGATGTTGGGTGGAGGACCGTTAAAGCAAATATTCTCTCATTTTCTGCAGTTATAAAGTCCAAATAGTAGGGGAAAGAGTCCCATATGGCAACAAAACAAAATTATTAGAACTTACAGTTGATGATCCATTTTAAAGGAAGGAGTTTAGAGTAATAAAGTAAGTAAATATTAGTCTAGGGAAAATGTGAATGTACTTTATGGAGCATTTAAACACAAATTCTCTTTTCATTTTATGCTGTGACCTGGGACTACTGAATGCATTTTCCATATGTACACATTTGTTTTTTTTTTTTTTTTTCCCGTGCCTTTTGGCAGTGCTTTTGTTACCTATACACTGTAGTTCAGTAGTTCTTCAGCCCTCAGAGAGTGATGGTAGGGCTGCATTACCTCTTAACAAGCCAGGAACATGGTTATTTGGGAATGCTGAGAGTTAATTTCCTCCCCCAGTAAGCTCGAGGAGCTCAGGGTGTTTTTACATGTGTCACAAGTTTATCATGGTTCTCTCTTGTCCCCTCACTTAGTTGATCACCTATAATGGCTTTTCTTTCAGTCATCTCTGCTTCTGAGTCACTGACTCTCCATGCTACTATTGTCTCTCTCTGATCTATTTCATCCCCAAACAGCGGACAAGGGCCTCTTTTTCAAAACCATATTGGCCTTCAGAGAGGGAGGCCCAATGTCTTCATTCTCTTTATCTCTTGGCCTGCAGCCATTCTCTCTTGTGATGGTCTACCTATCCTCCTCCTGTAAGAGTCATTCTTTTCATATTCTCAATTATTTCTTTATACTATACCAGATGAGGGAAAAGCTCTTTACAATCATTGCAAGCTTTGCCAAATAGATCTCGGGCATAAGAAGATACCGTTCTATATTATTTTGCAGAATCTATTCATGGGATCCCCACGAGTTTAGACTTGAATGTAAAGTAATCTCTCACTTGTTTGGCTACGAAGACTCCCCAAAGCATTGTCACCAAGAATGAAAGAAACACTTTTTGGGTTCTTACTTTAAAGAGTAAGAATTGGTACAAGAACAAACAGCATTTTTTTTTTTTTGAGACAGAGCCTCAAGCTGTCACCCTGGGTAGAGTGCCCTGGCATCACAGCTCACAGCAACCTCTAATTCCTGGGCTCAAGCGAGTCTCCTGCCTCAGCCTCCCAAGTAGCTGGGACCACAGGCGCCC